>CAJQZN010039433.1:0-15944 GCA_907164685.1 Colias eurytheme | reverse complement strand
AGTTCGTACCTCGCGCGCAAGGTGTACACACACGCACACCCCGCCGCGCGCCACCACACACAGATTATGATAAACGCAATTATTTTATTTAGACGAAACAATGACTCAACAGATTTTCTTTCTACAATACACTTGTGCAAATTGAGTCGTTAAAATATGATATCATATCAATATTTGTTACTGATATTAAAACGTGAAAGTTTTTAGGATGGATGAATGGTTTTTACTCTAATCTTACACGAAACTTTTCCTGGGTACCGTGAAATCATTCAACAAAAGTCAACGAACTAAAAGAATTATTTTAATCTCCAAATCGATTTTCATTTTACACATCTTCAATATCAATATCATAAACATAAAATTATCATAAACATCAACTTTTCATAATAATTGTCACTTTCAGGAGCAGTTCAGTCCAGTCGAGCGGCTCGACGAGCGCCGCCGTTCCCCCCGCGCCCGCAACCCTCGCCGCTCCCGCGCACACCGCGCCACTGCGGCTTACAGCTACGGTATACTTGCTATTTATTTATAACGAACATACTCAAAAATGATGAAATTAATTCGTCTTTTACAATAATATGTTTTTGCACACTTTTTTTATTATACCTTATACAGGTTACAGGAAAAGTCGACCTAGATCCATTAAGGGCGTGTAGTACACGTCATCATTTCTGAATGATTTCAGTATGGAATTGGAACTACATATGTGGATTTCACTATGTAAGATATTCGAGATTTAATTTTTTTATGAAAATTTTTCGGCTATTCAATTTAATATTTATATTTTTTTGACTCTTATGATTATTTTTTTTGGTTTTTACATGAAGAATGAGATGCTTAATGACCTCAATGACTAAAATCATTCATTCATTGTAGACGATCGAAACTAAGTACAAAATGTACAAAAATATTTTTCTTTTCTGGATATTTCAAAAAAATATTATGGCACTTGCTCTGCAGATGCTTAAAAACATCTAGATTTTATCAGCTATTCAATGAGGTATAACAACCTAGAGTTGTATTGTATTTAAACTCATAGAAAAAAAACATAGTTGAAGAGGTTCAGGTAGTTGCAGGTCTAACGGGTCCCTCGGCTATTATCCTTCAAGTTAATCCGGTGCGTGTGAGCGAGACAACTTACGATTTATTTAAACAAGTTTGGGGATACATGCCCATTGTATTGTATTTATTCGTTTGTTTGCTTGCCATCCATTTTAGTTTAGTCTGCTCATGCGATTCGTCCATGGTAGATGCGAATTGTTGTGCTTTCGGATTCCCACACGACTTGGCTTTGTTTATGGACTGATGTTTCTAACTGTGACTACTGTGCTTGTTTACTGGACTCTGATTTGTGCTTGTGATACTGGACTGTTGAAAATGGCAACATACTCGAACGAAGAATATGTGGATATGCTTATCTGCTACGGATACTGCAATTGCGTGTCCACACATGCTCGGACTGAGTACATGCGACGCTATCCCGACCGTCGAGTACCTGATGTGAGCGTTTTCGACGGAGTTTACCGACGACTTCGTGAAACTGGCTCTGTTTCGCGACGACGTACGGACTTAGGAAGACCTCGTGTCAGTAGTTTTTACCTATTATTATATATCTCTTCTCAAATTGATATTATTGAACGTTATTATTTGTGAGGTTCTAAAAACTAGTCAAGTCAAATTATGAGGCCATTAGTTGTTTGCTTTGTGAAAATAATTCTATTAAGTATTCAAATTAAAAAAGTCATATTTTGGAATAAACGTTGTTCTATAAGGGAAAATAAAACAATTGAGTTTTCAGTTCACCTTAGAATTTAATACATCTTTGTAAATAAATTTCTGGACTTTTTAATAGAACTTGGCACACATTTCTCAATTCTTTATTCGGCAATTAAGTCGACGATTGAACTTGGCTCTTATGTTTTTGGTGGGATATTTACACTTTTTGTACAGAAAATTACTCTGCAAAGATTTACTTCATGAATATAATACTTTTTATATACGATTTTTTTTCTTGCGGTTTCTCTGTATGGTTTGTTTAGTATTATTTTCTATATTTTCTTGTATGATAGGAATGTCAGTGCGCATTGCCTTTTCGTTATCTGCAATTTTTTAAACTCGTTTTCTGTTTAAAAATGACATGATTTTCTGGACAACCAGCGTGAATTTAGCGCATAGGTACTTCTTTGAGTGAATAAGCCGCGAGTGCCGCGACCATAGATCACAGAAACTAAAGGGCCGCGACGATTACGCGGCGAGTGACGAGTTCCATACCTATTTAAAATTTAAAATGTCTACAAAAACAAAAAGGACATTGTCAGTCTTTGTATGGAAGTTGGACCAAGTGCTACCCAGAATGAAGACATAGTACACTTTGTTCCTCAAGTCAACACTAGCATGTAAATCAAATCGCGTCAAAACAAAAAAATGTTCTTTTGTGATTTATAAAAATATATCAACAAACATAAGCAATCAATAAACTTAATATAGTATATAACGTAATATAATAATACATTAGATATATATTATCTACGTGTGTAAGATTGATTAATATAAATATTTTTTTTTTTTTATGTTATGGGAAGGCAAACGAGCGGACGCACTGCCTGGTGGTAAGCAGGTTGCGTCGCCCATAGACCATAACAGAGGTTATGGTTGTTGCCTACCAGGATTAAGGGATTTGGAAGGAATTAGGGAGAAAGGGGCGAGGATGGGAGGGATTAAGGATAGGGGAGGAGAGGATGGGTAGGGGATAGGAAGGGATGTGGGCCTCCGGACCCCTCACTCACCGTACGGAACGCGACAGTAAACTGTCACTATGGCGCCGATATTCTGTGAGGGTGTGGTACCTTCCCCGGTGCGAGCGTGGCCCAGTTCGTGCCGAAGCATGCTCGACTCCCACTCCAAAATCAATCTTACACACGTCAAGATGAAGAATAGGTATTATTTGTATGTAGTCATTGTTATGTGTGTCCAGTTTTGGCAAATTATGTTTATCTATCTATGTATCTACCTCAGGAATTGAATCTTTTCCACCCTAGGCTAACAATTTACTATTTTGCTTACCTTCTTACAAAATTAATGTAATGATTTTTCTGATTTTTTTCTTTGTACACACAAGTTATTACCTAGTTGAGTAGTTGATTACAAAATTTGAACTTTATAGGTCACTTGGAAGTGGGTTAGGTTTTGTATATACATATTACATAAATATCTATGAGTCAGTCAGTCTTAAAAATTGTGATTTTTGGATATGTTTAGGATCTACGCAACTGTTTAATCTGTATTTATGAAATTTAAGGTTCTTGTTTCTCTCGGGATTTTCTTTATATGTACCAAATTTGGTTTGTTTAAGTTAAATAGTTTTCGAGTTATAAGGGGGTGAAAAGTGGCTCCAAATGGTTCGTTTAATATTACACCCGGCTGCTGCTCGCCAGGTCTCTTCGCTTGAACTCGGCTTGACACGCTGCCGCGTGTCTAGATATTAACCATGTTTATTTTTGGTATCTAAACTTTTGTATGTAATAATGAAAACAAACGTTGGCAATAAATAAAATAAAACTGAAACATTTTCAGGTCACGGAAGAAGCCATACCGCGGCGAGCGAAACGTCGAACAAGCAAGCCGTCGCCCCCCACACGACGCAAGGATAAGCCAGCTTAATTTACCAACTGTACTATACAAGACTCACAATCACAATGTGAATGAACGAATATAATATTATAGTACACACCAAAAGACGTAACTGCAAACACAAATTGCACAATAGACGACCATATAATTACAGAGCCATCTTCACGTGTTAAAAGGCCTTAAGGTATTTGAATGAATAGGTACCTTATTTCTTGGCAGTTGAACTCAAAATATATAGTATGACTCAAGAAAAAGCTCTGGGTAATAGACGAAAAGTAGAGTTTTGTTTCAGACAATTGTTGAGCGTGATTGTGTGTCTAGTTTATTGTACGATACCATTCGAAAATTAGCAACATATGCTACCTACTCACTTATATTTAATAAGATTGTAAATCTACCGTTTTACGAAACAAGTTTAATGAAACTTGCTCACTTATTCTACCATGATTTTTCAATGTTCTTTATAAATTTATATTTTGATCAAAAATTTATGTTGTGGCTGTTTTCCATGGTTAACTTCATAATTGGGTAACAATAAGCAAAGTTTCCCTCCTATAAACTAATATTTTAAATATTTTTATTTGGTTGTTTAACACTCGTGACTCTTAAACCTAGCTCTAAATATTAGCTTGTGAATCTTATTATTATTCCTATATACATTAAATAAAAAAAAATATTTAATATCTTTAAAGAAATATTATATATTATTCTTATACCTAAAATGCCTTTAAAGTGCTATGTCCATCTGAAGTATGATAATATAATTACTTAACGATATTATATCGAAAGTGTTTATGACATTTCTTGTAGGCAATTAATTGTGTATTAAGATTTTTTTTAACATTTTTTTCACTGATGATTGAATATTATATACTACGACAAATTGAGTGCATAAAATATAGTTATTTGTGACAAAATTCAAGGAGCATTAAAGCTTTTAACCTTTCACAATTGTTTATTATTAGTCAATCTAAGCTACTATAGCGATCAGATCGTCTAAATAAGAATTTTCATTCAAAATTGCATATTTAGAAATGTTATAAACGCTTTTTATATTAAAATATATAATATATTATAATAATTGGTCCAATTTAAACTATGAAATAATTCGATAATCGTCGATTGTGACTTGATAAAAACCTAAATCAAGATCCAAAGAATATTTTAATTGTGTATACATTTAACAATTAAATGGCTTTAACTCATAATATAAAGACATTAAATATTTATTCTAATTGTGAAATAAGAATGTCAAAAGTATTTCACTACTCAATCTCCAAACTCTTATGATATTGATGTATTATTATAACTGTAAGGTTTCTTCGCGTTTCTTCCTTGATAACTTGAAGCAATAAAATCTTATTACTATAAGTTTAATGAAACATAAAAATGTATTCCATAATAAAAACAGCATATCAAAGAAATCAATACCAAAGGCTTGCAAACCCTTTAACTTATGACCACTTTACTGAGTCATATTTTCAATTCGTCCAAATCTTTTTTTACAAACTTACCAAAGTCAGATATTATATAAAAATTACAAATGCATGTATTTTACTTTTGTTTGATGTAGAAAAAATTGTTTAAATTGATTTTTAGACGGATGAAATGTTGTTCGGTTGTATGTTTTAATATACAGATTTTATGTTCTTGATGTTTATTGTTATATGTAGTTACAATTTTAACTAGTTATAGCCATACATTTTAATATTAATATATGCATGCGTAATATTTTGACAGTTGATAGTTATAGAACTAACAGAAAAGATAACATATCCACAGATAACCTCAAACAATAATAAGTAAGTCAAATTATGAGCAACTTTAAATTTAAGTGGGGTTCAAATAATTTACTAAATTTAATATTGAAGTGAACGTGAGTTTTTACTATAAAACATATTTTTATCTATTAACATTTTTTTCCGATAGTATTTTTTATCATGAAAATAATTATCTTTGATTTATAAATAATTTGTAAATAATTATCACACTGAACTATAATACGTCGTATAATTTCAGTTGAAATGTAAAGTGACAGGATAATATAGGTAAAAATGTTCGCGTATAGTACCTACAAGTTGTATTTAAAGTTGCTCACTTAAAATAATAAAATAGTTGGACCAACCACTGCGTTTAATGTTATATGAAATAATATTATTATGTCATATTTTGTTACAAATTCATTATAATTCAGATGTGCTATTGACTTCAATAATTTCTCTTTCCATAATATTATGTGATACTGCAACTTTTTTTGGCAATTTACTAAAAATATTAAGTTCTTGAACTTATATGTTTGTCAATTAGATTATAACTGTAAAATTTATTACCATGTCTCAGAACTTATTGACTCATATACAATTTCTTTTATTTATTTTTTAATAAGAATATTAGAAAATGCGAAAATCAAACCTAACTTCATTAAGTTATTAGTAAAAAAAAGAACGTAACTAGTTACATTTAACTACATTCATTTTTTTTATTTAATTAGACTTATTTATGAATCATCATTACGTAAACATTATATGTACCACTCATACGGGAAATAGTGAGTACAGATTAAAGCAACATTCCACTAATTATTATTAATCTATACATTTATTTTATCTGTTTTATTCAAACACGTATTTCTACGTAATTTGTTTACGTTGTTATCTTTTAATTCACTCTCTGATAATTATGATTAATAATATTTTTTTTAAATAAAGCTACGCAAACATCCAGTAATCGTTTATGTTATTGTTTTTTTTATTTAATTATTGTACAACGTGATTATTATAAGAAAAGTGCTTGATAAAGTTTTTTATCTATGTTATAATAATTATGATGTATTGTTTTTTTCAATTTGTTCATTATTTTCAAACATAAACGTAGTTGGTCCTGTTAATAATAACTAATTAAAATAAACAAATCTTTTCTCTCTCCAATCTTTCTATATTTAAATTAACATGCGAAATCTTATTGAGAATTGATATGAGATGATTTTCTTTTTGTATAATTTATTAAGAAAAAAAAGAAAGAAATTATCTTTATTATCACACAACAAACTTAAAACTAAATTTATTTATAAAGTTAACTACATATTTTACAAATTATTGTCCTGGTTGAGTCAACCAGCTCTATAAAAAACAAACAGACAAACACGACTACATACTTAATACCACATAGTTTGCACGATCAAAGAACATGTAATTTATCAATTAAAAAAGCAGATTAGTTTAATTTTAATATCTTTTGTCGCACGTCGACTTAAATGCTAATCCATAGTATTATTATTAAAGAGATAATTGATTTGAAGGATAGCATTATTTTGATTAATTTGTCGCAAAGATTACGTGTGTACGTATTCAATTTTTTTAATAATCTATATGCTTACTACAATTCTTCTGTACTTACGTGTGTATATGAATATACCGTTTCTAAACAGCTAGAACAATTGTGATGAAATTATTGATTTGATCAGGTCAAAAAATAACATTTATTGTCCATCTAGGTACCTTTAGTTCGTGTCTCTTTGTTAACTTTTATCCAATTGAGTTTATTAATAAATTTGTGGTCGTAGTTATTTATAAGGTTATCATTCTAAAGATATCTTGCTCTGTTCCAATATTTATTAAGTTTATTTTCAAATCTATCTCAATAAGATTTTGCAATGCTCTTTTCTTGTATCTTACAATCAACTAATAGTTACCAATAGCTCCTTAATAATATTTATTATCTATGTAATTTCCAATTCCTGTTTTGTCACTTTCACTCTTACGTCAAAAGATAGAAGAGTGAAAGAGACAAAACACTGATTACCTAAGGCCTTACCATTATTCACTGTGGACGACAATGAAAATAATTAAGTTGCTAAAACATGTATCTTATTCACGTATTTTATACGTGAAATAAAATGAATATTAATTCTGTGTGCTTTTCATCTAATTCTAATCGTATATTAGACAAATTATTATAGTTAACAACGTATTGATACTGAGTATTCATTAAATTAATACAAGTCAATAACGTTTCCGTTTAACGTCTTATCCTGATGTTTTTGTTATTTTAAACCAACATTACCTACAATTATTATGATTTGTTATTTCCCGCCAAGCCGTCATTGAAGGCGATCTTTAGCATTTACATTAATACATTATTTTCGACTAATGCTTTTGTTATTTTTAGTAAGTTACCTTCCATTTTTCATTGTGTACTTAATTCAAGTCTAATGTTCCTGATAATT
The DNA here is from genome assembly GCA_907164685.1 of Colias eurytheme. Taxonomy (NCBI): domain Eukaryota; kingdom Metazoa; phylum Arthropoda; class Insecta; order Lepidoptera; family Pieridae; genus Colias; species Colias eurytheme. The sequence continues at coordinate 8,089 of CAJQZN010039433.1, read as the reverse complement.
TCCACCAACCTAAAAATTTATATTCTTGTTTTAATTTCGCAAATAAATTAACATTATTTTCATTAACGTTCACAGACGACAAATTAGAATAAACGCAAGTAACAGTTTCATCCAAACAACAAAGAATTTAACGCTATACTTAATGTTTAGCACCAGGTCCAAGATATAGGACCAAATGGAATAACTGAATTTCTTCGTGTAATCGTAGGATGGGCAGCGTTTCTTTACTTTAGTATGAAATCTAAATTTTTACTTTGGAGCGCGTTCCCACTACGTCGTAGTAAACTTACTGTGGTCGCTGAAAACCTGTGTTAAAGAAACCTTCTCTGTAACTTTTGCTGATGTGAGGACCTTTTTGATATATGTTTAATTTGTATTTTACTTACCTAATTGTTTATTTTTTTACTCTATTTATGTTTTGGTGCCAAATAAATGAATGTCTATTTTTAAATAAAAAGTTTAATACATCATTCAAACTCAAACTCAAACTCAAACATTTATTTATTCAATTAGACTTCTTCCAGAAGCACTTTTGAATCGTCATTACATTCTTTAAATTTACCACCGATTCGGAAAGCAGTATCTATGGAGAAGAACCGGCAAGAAACTCCATAGTTGCTCTTTTAAAGTCATGTCCATATACAATAATATAATTTTACATTACATGTTACTTACATCTAACTACATAATATTATATATTATCATAATATGCCAAAGAACTGTCCTGTTATTCTTACGCGACAACCCTCCATGGATTTTCATCTTCCATATATTCCTTAATGCTGTAGTAGGCTCTCTGAACTAATACATTTTTTAAATAAGTTTTAAATTTAACACTACTAAACTCTTTAATACTATGAGGACTTCTATTGTAAAAACGTATACCTTGGCCCATAAATGAATTTTTAACTTTAGCTAACCTATAAAATGGCATTTCAATTTTATTTCTATTCCTTGTGCCATAACAGTGTCTATCTCCTACTTTTGTGTGTAAGTCCGCGTTTTTGTGTACATGTAAAACATTATTAAATATATACTGTGATGGTACAGTAAGGATACCAATATTCTTAAAGAGATCTCTTAGTGAGTCCCGAGCACGTAAATTATATATAGAGCGTATGGCTCTTTTCTGTAATATAAATATAGTTTCTATATCTGCAGCCCTGCCCCATAGTAGAATTCCATAGGACATAATGCTATGAAAGTAACTAAAATAAACCAATCTAGCCGTATCTTCATCGGTGAGATGCCTTATTCTTCGAACTGCATATGCAGCTGAGCTGAGCTTAGCAGCGGTGGTGGCAACATGGGTCCCCCATTGTAGCTTCTCATCTAGTGTCAAACCAAGAAAAACAGTAGACTCGACAGGGTATAATACCTCCCCGTTTAAAATGATATCCCTTTTGACCTTTTTTACATTTGGAAGGATAAACTCTACACAATTTGTTTTTTTTGCATTCAATAATAAATTATTAGCATTAAACCAATTAGATATGCGTAAAAGAGCAGAGTTTACTTCGTCAACATTTGTGTCATATCTATCCACATTAAATATTAATGAGGTATCATCTGCAAACAGTACTATTTCACACATATCCTGCAAATAATAAGGTAGGTCATTAATATACACTAAGAACAAAAACGGTCCTAAGATAGATCCCTGCGGAACACCAATGTTAATCGGCGCACCGCAAGATTTCTCTCCATTAACAACAACGGTCTGTACCCTGTTCTGAAGATATGAAGCTATGAGGTCCTGAGATAAACCTTTGATACCATAAAAATTTAGTTTCCGTAATAGAGTGGAATGTTCTACACAGTCGAAAGCCTTAGAAAGGTCGCAGAATATCCCCAAAGCATTCTTTGAATTTTCCCATGCTTTATATATATGTGACAAAAGAGCTATTCCAGCATCAGTGGTAGAGCGCCCCCTTGTAAAACCAAACTGTTTGGCGTGCAGTAAACCATTTGAAACAAAATGACTACATAATTGGTTTAAAATCAATTTCTCGAAGACTTTGCTCAAAGTTGGTAAAATAGACATAGGCCTATAGTTATTACAGTCTTCTTGGTCACCGCTTTTGAATAAAGGAATAACTTTACTAAACTTTAATAAATCAGGGAATATACCACAGTCACAACATTGATTAAATATAAACGCTAAATGGTTGGCAATGTTTTCTATAATATTATTTACTAAATTCACAGACATTCCCCAGAGATCACATGTTTTTTTTAAGTTTAATGTTTTAAAAGTTTTAACAATTTCATCTGCAGTCACATGTCGCAATTCAAATAATACATTACACTCCGCAACATGGTCCCTCAAATAGGACTCCGCAAGCACTGATGATGAATTTAATTTTTTAGTAATACTAACAGGGACACTACTAAAGAAATCTTCAAAAGCAAGCGCAACATCAGCACTTTTGTCAATGACCCTGCCAGCATTTACAAGTTTTATGGTACTATTTGTCCGGCTTTTGCCCATTTCACCATTAATAATTGTCCAAACTGTTTTAACTTTGTTATCAGAGTTGCGTATTTTATCTCTGACATATAGACACTTGGCAGTGAAACAAACTTTTTTAAAAGTTTTTGAATAATTTCTAACATAATTATGGAATGACAAGTCTTTGTTATATTGCTTCATGCCATATAACTCATATAGAATGTTCCTGCATCTGTGTATACTAGGTGTCATCGAACTTATAAGCTCTAATATATTTTGTAATTTTACAGAATAATGTCGTAGGTAGTGTTGATTTAAAAACCAAAGTATATTCACAATACACAGATACAACCAGTAGGGCAACTTCACATAATACGTTCGAAATGGCTCACGCACACAAGCAAGCGTGTTTACGTGAATCGTACGGGTATTCTTCAAACTGTCAATTGTGATAACGTTTTGTATGAAGTTTCCTTACTGATAGTATCTGTATATTGTGGTATATTGAAGTATATATCGTACGTAAATGAAAGAAACGTTGCCCAGTGACACTGAGTGTGGTTCTATGTCATAGTTGTACCTATCTAAGTAATTATAATTATAATAAATCTTCTTCTATTTCCCGTTCATTTTTGTTTTATTTGTCTCCAACATCACCTATTTATTAATTAGTAGATACATAGTTAATTAAAAATAATTAATTAGTACTTGGATAACAAATACAGTTTTTCCATATTATTGATTCGTTATTAGCACTCAAAATAGGATTTTTGAAAGTGGATACGTTAGGACACAGGGAAACGACATTAAGGCGTTAAGGCGTGATTGAGTAACAGACAGACAGACATAATATTAGTATGGATTGTAATACTGTATATCTAATGATACATTTATTCATTTCCTCTCCATTTATCGGTTAACATTAAATACGAATATATCTCGTTATTTGCGCATTTAGAAGTCCCTTTAACCCGTGACACGTTCTACGCACAATATTTGTGTCGTAACGCAAATTGTACTGTAGTGTACTGCGCACAAACTCTGTGCCTAACGCGGCCCGTGACATTGAAGGCCATCTGTAGTGAATTACAAGTGAATGTTTCCAGTATAAAAAATATTTCTCTATGCCTTAAACATTTATAATTCGAATCGACACGACTCCGAGACAGGCAATAGAGACCAAAACCACAAAATAAAAAAAAAAGTGAATCATTGATTGAGTTGCGTCATCGGCCATAGTTTGTGACATTTGTCTTGTTCAACGAATATTTGGATTGTGAATTATGCCGAGAGGAATAATTAGATGAGTGATAATTGAGACGTATATTACTGGAAATTTTACGTAGAATACGTTTATGATATTGGTTTTAGGGATATTTGAAGAATACTCAGTGAAAAAGTGTCTCAACTTTTCAGTGCGGAAGACGCAAAATGGCGCTTTTTTTCTTGTTTGTGAATAATGGAGATTTGTTATTATTCATAGTGAAATACGTTGTGTTAAATGTGTGAAAATATAAGTGAATGTATTTGGCAATCGTGTAGTGATATGAAAACGTGAATATGATCATTTGATGACTCAGCATTATCATGTAAGTGTTAGTATGTAAGCAATTAAAATTAAAACAAAAGAAAATCATTTTTTTATAATTTTATAGAAAAAATATATCGTCATGATTACATTTTTATGCTATAACTAGTTTCTTCCTCTTTCCAAAAATATATAATACATGGCATATAATTATAGAACAATAGGGTAAATAAAATTTTCAAACTCGGTAGTCATAAAAAAGCTAGATTTCGTGAACTCCCTTGACACTATCGGGATCGGTGCCGGCTGTGCGCCAGACGCGTGATAGGTTAAGGATTCAAAAAATGTACTTACACTCCAAACACGTATATTTCCACCCACCATTGTATTTAATTAAATTACTAACTAAAAAATTAAAAACTCTTTTCCAAATTATCAATTAATTATTACATTCACATAATATTATATCAAAGTCTAATGCGTATATACCTACATGCTTTTTATCTACCAGTCCGCACAAGTCCAGAACAACACTGCCGCCATGTTAGCCATTCCCAGCACAGATAGTAAAATAAAAAAAAAACTATACTTGTTCAAAGAGGTTACAATATATGTACCTGTGTTAATATTGTCCAAAGTGTGAAGGTAGATCGACAAACGCTAACAATACGTAATACGTTAGGAAATAGGGAAAGGACTTTTATTAAATCGATAAAAATCAAATTTAGGTGGGACGGAGAATTCTCATAGTTAACATTTTTTACATACAAATTTTATATTGACGATGTATTATGTTGTTAATGGTAAGAAAGGGAGCATGTTGCCCACTATAAATAGTAAGTCACCACTCACCACTCGGGCAAAGGCCCGTGAACAAATTTGAAATACAAAAAAAAATATAAATAGTGAAACATTTTAAAACGTCTCTACATTAATAATAGAAACTTATAAATTGCATAATAATCATATTATTTTATCGAACATTTGCACGCCTTTTAGCAGGTTTAATTAAATTTTGCTCAAATGAAGTATAATATTTTGACATGGCTCGTTCATTTGTTTTGATTTGCTGACAGTTTGAACATGTTTTATCGTAAGTTGTTGATGGATTTGTGTTTTTATTTGTCCTTTTTGACTTTTCATTGGTTAAAGAAAGCGCTTGCCTACGATCTCGCCTGATGATAAAAGATATTATGGCCGTACCAACTACCATTACATGGAACGCGCTTTCCTAGAAGGTGCAGATTATAATATAAATAAATAATATGAAGGATTTGCTCCAAAAATGTGTAAAGTGTGTTTTTTTTGTTATCTTAAGACTTAAGTCCTTCTTATTCTATTTTATATTATATATGCAAAAGTTTTCGAAGATTATTTATATTAGTAAGTAGATAGCTGATAGGATTATTTTTAAATTTACTCAACCTCAGCTAGAAATATTTATAAACACTAGAAATATTTATAAATACTTTTATTATCCTTTTCATCACAAAACTTCATTATCGTTTTCAGTTTTAGCAATAATTTTCCTGCATGAAGTGTCGTCATTCACCCATCCAGATACTTTTGCAATTCCGATTTTCGAACGCACTAGAAAATCCTTGGGCAAAGAAAATGAAAATATTGGTTCAAGAAGCATTTTACATGAAATAATTTATCAAGAACTACACCAATGGATTAAAAACGAACTAAAGAGTTTCACAATACAAAATGGAAAGCCTTCGAAAGTAGCAAGTATAATAACTAATCATAAGAAAACTAAACATCTGCTTACAAGACTTAAACCAGGTAGAGATGGAAAATCTCGAACAGAAGTAAACGATATAAATGCGAAATTAGAACATGATTGCTTTAATACTAGAGCTGAAGAAACTTCTGATAAAAATCAAGAGAAATCAGTAGACAATACTGCATTTGATGAAGAAACTTTAAAGAACATTAATAAAGAAGAAAAGCACAGAAGGAAGAGAAGTAGCATAGACGATAGAGCAGTTAAAATTGACTTCTTTCCAGACTTGAATACTAACGAATATATTACGAATATCATCATAGATGAGAATAAATTGCGTAAAGCTTACTATAGATTAGTCAATTTAAAAGATGTAAGTAATGTGAGTAAATAGGTGGAAGGTATAGCTACGTAAATTGAAGAAAAAAAAATTGTTAAAAAAAACTCACGCAAATTAATGAAATTACTACACCGCGACCCGGATAAGTGTTACTATCACATAAGCGACGTTTATGTTGCGAAATTTAAGTAAATAAAATGTATCCACACTAAAAACTGTAATTTTCTTAAATACTTCCTAAGCCTCAGGAGCACTCAGGGATCACGTACGTGTATCGAATGGTCACAGATTCTTTTTAAATAGGTCCAATAGTTCCTATGATTAGTGTGTACAAACAAACATATTGTTAGTAAAGATATAGATATGAAACACAACATAAGCCACGCGTCAGTGATAGTTTAATCCGATGACACATTAGTCTATCGGTTTTACCAACAAAACACGAGCCACACGTGAGAATCCAATGCGTCTGTAATAGGGTTGTCACTTGACAGATTAAATATGAACTAGCTGTTACCCGCGGTTAGGAAAGTACAACCTATCTCACTCACTAGCCTCCTAATTATCCCCAGAAACAAAAATCATACCTTTGTGACGTGAACCTAACATTCTTTATATTACATTATAAGCATTATATTATATACTTTTCAGTAAATTTATATATTTACATAGTGAAACAAAAACTTTGTAACACCTTTTTGCGATAACTGTGCGAAACGATGGGCATGAAATTTCTCCCGCTTATAGAGAGGAGTTTATAATTATAATATCTTTTATAAGTTATACATAAAATACATTAATCAATACAACAAAATTACACACACTACCACGATTCAGGTGTCATGAAAATATCATCCAAAAAAATTATACCGGCCGAATTGATAATCTCCTCCATTTTTTTAAGTCGGTTAAAAAAGTTAGGTACAACAAGCAAATTTTAAATGGGTTCAAATCTCTCGATAAAAAAGATGATACAATTCGTCCGAAAACCAGTGTCGACAACCCTAGCCTATATCACAAGACGGGTACAATTATCTATTTATCAACTACATATCTATAATAACGTAATTTTCAGTATCATAATTATCAGTAGGATTAGAAAAAATCCTGTTTAATCACCAAAAAACAATAAGTTGATTAACTGCACCTTATCCGCATTAGATATACATCTACCTAACTACACTCGATCTGTTTGACGAGTAATTATTAAAGATAAATGTTATAAATGAATATAAATTATGACGTATGAGGAAAATATTGTAATTAATGCAGATATGAAAGAAAATATGGAAACGAATACGTACCTACTACTTACTACTTACGACTAAAACAAAAAATAGAGATGCTAGTTAAATTTTATATAGATCAGCGAAACTAGTAATATTTGTGATTTGATTTATATTTTACTAGCTTTTCATCCGCGGCTTCGCCCGCTTTGTCTAAAACATAATAAATTATATACTAAAACCTTCCTCTTGAATCACTCTATCTATTAAAAAACTGCATCGAAACCCGTTTCGTAGTTTTAAAGATTTAAGCATGCATGGGGACATAGAGAAAGCGACTTTTTTATACTATGTATTGATAATATATCAATTTGACTTCTCGACCCGTTCAGAAAATAATATGCGTGGCCCGCGACCACACGTTACCATACTCTTCAAACAAACGGCATTCAGAAAACAATTTCGAAACTTGTTAGAAAAATGGCGTCATCATCATGTTCTTTGATTTGTACTTTAAAATGAAATTTAAATTAAATAATCAAGTCCTTGCAAGTGATGTGCAGAAAGGTCAAAAAATCAAGAACGTTTATTTCAGTTTATGTTACAATCAAATTAAAAAAAAAATTCTGTCAAAAAATTATCATATATCAATTTTGGCTTTATTAATTGTCCATTAATATAAGAGATGGAACACAAATCAGACGAAATTCAATAACTTTGAATTTGGAAGGAATCTTTTAAATTCAAACGATGCCTGAAAATGAATCACTTCTTCCCCTTAATTATTGTATCCAACATAACAATACCTACAATT
>CAJQZN010039432.1:0-32668 GCA_907164685.1 Colias eurytheme | reverse complement strand
CGCGTGGCGGCGCGTGTGTTCTGGACGCTACTCCCTCCGACGAGGTATGTGCCGTATGATCCTGTCTATCCCTCTTTGCTAACACCACGTAGATCTGAATACAGTCCACTTTCATATCGAGAATATATTTACGTATATTTTTATATTGGCGCGACCAGACACGTTGGTGAAGATTTATTCGCATTCGCGATATCAAAATGGAGATTTTTTCATGATTTAAATTCGCGCATCGTGTAAACAGATTTTATTGCAAAATTTTGTATATATATACGTTACGTTCGACTATTTGAATTTTGAATGTCGTTTGCATGTAACAACATTACAATAGAACTGAGGAGAACATACAAAATAGTCGATACATTAGTTTAGTATAAGTTTCCAATTTCCATCGACTTAACACACAGTCTCATCCAAAGTTACCTTTGTTGTCATATAAAACTCGGATCTATAATAATTATAACACTGGAGAACTAATTAAAGCACATTAACGAGGCTCATATCTCGCATTTCAAGTAGATTTGCTGAGATTCAGAATTAAGACGCGAAGTAAGTCACCTGATTAATTTAGATCGGTGTTCCGTAGCTACTCGCGAGTTTGTGATTATATTCGGCATAATCTCTAAATTCGGGGCAAGCTCATTGGATTAGCGAAAATTTCACTTACCTCCCTTAGTAATTACGAACGCTTGAAAATATTAATTATGAAAGCCTCTCATGGCGTCTTTGCGTTTGTTACAGTGGTGTGGGCGTGTGGAGTTCGTCATCAAAGTATTATGGTGTGAAGTTATGAACACATGAGACTTGTAACTTTGGTACTTTGGTGATGATTACCCAAAATAGACATATGATTGTAAAATATTTTTGTTGTTAAATAAACAACATACGTTAATTTGGAGATTTTATTATATGAACAATATAACCGAAATAATACTTAGATTAATGCAATACAGAATAGTTAGGTACCTATACAATAAAACAGAGATTTGTCTAGTAACTATTTTAATCAAATTCAATCCAATATTTTATTCAGCTTTTTGCAAATCACTTGAAGTGGAAGTACATGTCACATAATTTATTCGATTTTATTCTGGAGAGAAGTAAGTCAAAGTAATCCGATTAAAGCGGCTTGATGCTTTATCGGTTTTAACTTCGGAAAATTGTTTACGTTAATTACTAAATAGAAGATAAATATAGCTCTATCTTAATTATTTTTGTATAGGTTCTAATACATTATTTAAGATACATCTTTACGCCAAGGGAACTTACGAAATTATTAAATACAACGACCAGATATTTTGTAGTCAATTTCATATCGTAAATGTAAAATTGAAAATTATGAACTTACTCATCTCTGTTCCTTTACCTATCTCCAAAAGTGTGATCTTCAACTACATTTTAATTCGAAGCAAAGCCGAGTATTTATGTAAGCTATTGTAAGATCCCAAGGTCAAAACAACGTTATTATCACCCAGTATTATCTTCGTTAACGGAATCGAAATGAAATCATTAATTTTGTCTGCAATTCAAATTTTCTTTAAGGAGTTGGTTCGTTCGCCGATTAAATTAGCCCGAAATTCGGTAGGCTTAGTTTGTTGAACGTAATTACTCATTTTGTTGTTAATTAAGTTTAAATAATATTTATGTCAATGCGAATAAAGTCCCTAATGAAGGGTGGTATGTTATAGAAGTTAATTTCAGTGTAATGAATTGTCTTTTTCGTGTTGCTTAAAAGTGATCTAAGTAATGACTGTCGTCAATTTATGAACCTAATAAAAAAAGACGTGTGGCACTCGGGGACTGCCGCGGTAAAGCTATTGCATAGCATGCCTTCAATGCCTCATCATGCCACACCTCCGAGCCCGTCGGAGTGGGGAGCGTGAGGTTTTTTCGTTACGGAATTTCTCATTCGGTCCCCGCGCTCAAGGCCCGCGATAGAAGCTATGCAATAGCTTAAAATCTTCTAAGCTTATTTAGACTTACAAGCTTTTCATTATTTTGGCAATTATGCAGTCTATTAGAAATTATGTCAGTTTGTATAAAAAATATTTGTATGCAAACCAATCTATCTATAGAAAATTATACCCGGGATTCGAACCCTCTTGAACAAACATACCAAGAAATAGAAATGTATCCTACAAACAATATGAACTATAAACTATAGAAAATTAGTTCCAACACATGTAATAATATGACCACAACGCTTCATAATCTTGTCAACAGACTTCCAAGGAATAGACAATAGAAATGTGATTTCTCAAGCGCAATGCTTGAGACTTAACTTTATTACACTAGTATTATAGGACGTTAGAAACAGTAGGTATGTCAATTGTTTCTCTAGAGAAAGTGGAACATTAACCACGTTATCATGTTTTAAAATGAAAAGTATTTTTATAAAGTTTCCATTACACAGCGTGTTTAAATTAAATTTCACATTTTCAGCTGACGTGAATAATTTTGAAACAACATTATCGAAATATGTTATTAATTTTTTATTTACGTGCATTTAGGTAATTTGTTTTTATAGCGTAGTTATCTTTATAAGTATATTTAACAGACTTTGATTCACTCAGATTCTTTAGGGACAAGTAGGTAAAGAAAATCGATCAGTGAAACAGATGTATAATGCATCTGCCCCTTACCCCACTAGGGGACATGGGACTTCACTTTTTTTTTATATCTCATATTGAGTAAATGTCAACGGTTATATTGAGCAGAAACGTTTCTATCAATAAATATTAGACATCATGCAATCTCGTTACAATAATTGAATTTTGAATCTCTACAAATGCTCCGAAGTTAAAAATATCCATTGCTCAGCTTTTATGGAATTTGATTTGCAATTTGTCGGACGCTTTCAACATTGGTCCACTGCGACCCAACTTTAACTGCATTGTTAAGAAAAATTCCATGTCTTCAAAAATAAAATTTGGGTTTGCTTCCATAAAATCTGACGTAATATGTGGATCATACGATCAAGTTTTGCTTTTATTTACAAAAGTCATTTTATATTAACATCACTGAGCTATCATATAGATTCTAGACAATCAAAGCGTACCTACAGGAGAAGTTAATTACTTATCAAATTCCTATTCTTACTTTACTTTAATAATATAATAAGATTAAAATAGAATTACAAAAGAGCATTGCATTAAGAGAACGGCATTGCAATTCAACAACTTGTATTTAATTTGACTACGTTACGAGAAGTGACGTCGGCGACGGCCCCTGAATTAGCTAAGAATCGGTTTACGAGTTGACTCGAGAATTCAGAATATTTCCAACCCATGCAAAGGTTTTAAAAGTTAATAATTCGTTTGTTATATCCAGATTTAAACATACCTAAAATGAAAATGATCTTTATAAATTACAAATTATTAATTATGTCATTTATAAATAGCAGACTTAATTTTCTTAGAAATGAAAATCCCCGGGAAATGCTTGGAAAATCCCCGGAAAATGTCTGGAAAACATCCGGAAAATCCCCGGGTAATGCTCGGAAAATCCCCGGAAAAAGCCTGGGAAATTCCCGGAAAATAACCGGAAAATGCCTGGGAAATGCTCGGAAAATGCGTGGAAATTTCCGGAAAAACCGTGGAAAATCTCTGGAAAATGCCAGGAAAATATCCGGAAAATGTGTGAAAATGTCCGGAAAATATCCGGTAATGCGTGAAAATGTCCGGAAAATATCCGGAAAATGCCAGGGAAATGTCTGGAAAATATCCGGAAAATGCGTGGAAATATCCGGAAAAAGCGTGGAAAATGCCTGGAAAATGCCCGGAAAATGCTCGGAAAATCCCCGGAAAATATCCAGAAAATGCGTGAAAATGTCCGGAAAAAGCGTGGAAAATGCCACTTCAAATTTGCGAAGTAATTAAAGCAGAAAACCAAAAAAGAAAAAGAAAGCTAAAATCTTTCATATTAAATGTATACGGGATATTCATATTTCATACTTAATGTATGGGAGGGTTTAAAGATAATTTTTTTGATATTTCTCGATTTATTTTTAAAAATTTATTACGGCCATTTTACTCATTAGGTTAAGTACTTTCGATATCAGTTTAAAGTTTTTTGTTATCTGTAATACTTACGGAAAAATCGCCTGTGCACACTTAACGATTACACCCTCTATATATAAAACTCAAAGGTGACTGATATAGTGATCTATCAACGCACAGCCCAAACCGCTGGACGTATCGGGCTGAAATTTGGCATGCAGGTAGATGTCATAACGTAGGCGTCCCCTAAGAAAGGATTTTATAAAATTCATCCCCTAAAGGGGTAAAATAGGGGATAGAAGTTTGTATGAAACTTTTAATTCCTTGGATGTATTTGCATGAAATTTAGCACACATATAGAGGGTAACTTGGATAAACACATAGCATAGGTTTTATCCCGGAAATACCACGGGAACGGGAACTATGCGGGTTTTTCTTTGAGAACGCGGGCGAAGCCGCGGGCGGAAAGCTAGTAATCAATATAATGACAGGAAAAAATACCCTTTAAAGATAGAATTTTACCTTTATTACCTAACTTCCCTAATGAACTTATTCTCTATAAAAGACTTTATAGAAATATCGCATTACGTTCATAATTTGATAAAAATCATGACATTGCTTCAAAGAAAATTAGCGGGCTTCAAATAATAAAGCGGAAAATTGAAATTATAAAACAATGTAACGAAATTAATGAAATTTCTTAATTAATAACAAAATGGGAAGACCTTTATCAAGGTGTTCGTAAATTCAGCATAAGTTAAGTGAACAAAATAAAGCCGGTCCCATTGAGGCGAGGTAATTATATTAAAACAGCACAATGTTCAGTGTCCAATAACGAAATAAAATTACGCACCAACAGACCAGTAGACAAAAGCCTTTGCGCTTTCCATTTTGAATTTCAATTGTGAGGAGGTAGCGATTTTAAAACGCCTTTTAAGATTTGTTTCCTAACTGTATCATTATATCTGTAAAGATATTATAATATTATTATCTACTATCGCAGCGGTCCGCCCCGGCTTCGCCCGTGGTACCTCCATGTTTACGTTTTTACCATAAGAACCATCCTCGTACTTCAAGGAATAGATTCCACAGTGCACGCGATGACAGAATTTTTATTAAGGAATTTTTTACACCTTGGGTCACATTATTGCATTTTTGGTAAGGATCTCTAATTTTTTTGAAAATGCAATATAGCCTATGTTAGTGAAGATGCAGCTTTCTAATGGTAAAATAATTTTTGAAATCGGTCCAGTAGTTTATGCTTGAAAACCATACATACATAGGTACATACATACATACATAATTACAAACCTTTCCTCTTTATAATATTAGTATAGATATTATTTCAACAATATTAGATAGAGTATCGAGTATGAATTTGTGACGCAGTTCAAAAATTGTTTATCGATATTGAGCTATTATTACTTTAGCGGTTCCGTTGGAGTTCTCTGTTTTAGGCTGATCTTTTTGTAGGTCCTGGAAATTCGTCGGTTCTAAAGTTCGCCAAGGGCAGCCACGAGGCACCTAAATTTAGTGTTTGACTATTCCGGCCAGAGGAAAACCTTAACCAAATTTGTCAATTGATTAATAAAAGTTTATTATTCTATTACAAAGAAATATTGAAACTTTGGAATTAGCCTCGTAACTTTTGCGACACGAAACTACAAATTATGTACAATTAAAATATGTATGTACAAAATATGTAATTATTATTAATAATTTTAGCAGGAATCGATATAACTTCGGCTTTATGACTAACTAAGAGTATCTAATCTAGTTGTTTTTCTGCTTTCTACTAAATAATTCATTTTGACCGTATTTCAGGCAAGCGCTTGTGTCTTAAGCACCACCCTTCCGACTGCCTTTCGCCACGAAATACATTTTAATTGTTTTATAAACGAGGTAGGGCGGGGCTCAATAAAAGCTTATTACAAGTTATAGAGAACGCCTGTGGCGTGTAAACTTTGCACGAACAGACATAACCGCTTCGAAATATCTTAAAAGTTACAACTTTAAATATTTTACAAGTTTCTTATTTATGGGAGATAGCGCGGACTCGGAATTCAGTCTTTTTAAGAAGTGTTTCTTTAATAAGTATGAAGTCTAACTTTGAATCAGCGTAGAGACATTATCCTGATTTATTCTTTTTTAAAGATTACTGTGAACTAGCTAACTTCCTAGAACCTAGGAATGCTGTTTTAATGCTGCGTTTAATATCCGTTTCATTTATCTATTTTCTTTCTGACTTAACAGACGATAAGCTCTAAGCCTTATTCAGATCCAATTTATAATAATGTTATTGAACTGAAAAAAGAGAAATATTGAGACTGACCTGAATGGGTATTATTTCATGCTGTGTAGCTATCTAGTTTTTTCCTTGTATATATTTTGATACAATACTTTTGTTCAGATATAAATCTTAAACTTAAAAAAGTTTTACCAGTACATTTACCTATCTCCTAGAGGCTTCTGTGTTTTTTTTAACGTAAAATCAACGGCGTATAGGCATTAAATTTTACTTTGTAAAATGTACATTAACTCTACAATTCACACAGATACATTTAAACCTTTTTTAACTATCTAGATGAACTGAAGCAGGTCCCATTGCAAAATAAATGTAAATAAAAGATTCCGGAAGTGCACAATAAAGTGAGTATTTAATGACATTGAGAGCAAGACGGGTTCGGAATAACAATCAAAATACATCACTTTTACGAGCATTTTTACTTCCAATCTCCGAATATTTACGACAAACAATGTTACGACTGTAGTAGTACTGAAGAGGACAAGAACAAATAACGTAAATTGATCTTAAATAAACCGATTACAAAGAGACCGTATAGTTCTAGATGATATATAGAAAACATTGAGAAATTAAGTTAAATATGTGAAATAACCATTGAACTGATTACAATAAAATCAAAATATTAAAAGTCAGGCGTTTAGGTTACTTCTGTGTATCTGAATCTCGTAAAATGTTCAGTTCAAACAGACGCATGAAAATTTACTTTAAAAGACTCATTGTACAAAATGTAGGTAAAATGTTTGAATTACCAAGTTAAACTAATGAATATTATAAACCATAAACTTACTTAGGTATATCATGTAGAAAACTACAAGCAAACAAATGACAAATCTTAAAACAACATTTCTCAAAATCCACCCACTACCGCCCCAACGCGCCTTTTCCCTCTACAAACATTACATTATACATAGCACTAAAATTATAACAATAGTTTCATCCGAAAAGTTAATAACTTCACCCACACCATTGTCACTTATAAACCTTGTTTGAGCCGCGAGTCAACCCTTCAGTGATATACGCCCGGGCTTGAGAGACCCTCAAGTTTATACAACACAATAAAAGTAATAAACCCTACTGAGTACACCTCGCCATGTTATTACCATTCTTCGAATACGTTTGGGAAGTAAACACTTGGATTTCTTACTGAGCAAATAGTATTGGGTCGTTATTTATATAACGGAAATTAGTTCGGGCTAAGTATTGGCACTAGTATAGTGTTATATTATCTGTGGTATTGATTTGATACTAATCTTTTACGCGGCAATCTTGAATTAA
Source organism: Colias eurytheme (assembly GCA_907164685.1). Classification (NCBI taxonomy): domain Eukaryota; kingdom Metazoa; phylum Arthropoda; class Insecta; order Lepidoptera; family Pieridae; genus Colias; species Colias eurytheme. The sequence goes on along the minus strand of CAJQZN010039432.1, from coordinate 25,093 downwards.
ATAAATAACGATAGTAAAAGATGATTTGTTTAAATCATTTGATGTATTGTACAGCTCGCTCGTTACGCAAAAATTCGTAGTACAATTGTAACTTGCAGACAGATAAAGTTCCATATGTAATGTTTGAATTCTTGAAGCTTACATCTAAAGAGTATAAAGTAAGGGAAAAAGTATTCCCGTACGAATAGGTAATAACTTGGTTAGAAGCTCACGGGGTGTTAACGAGGACGCATCTGCATATCGAGCAGAGCACCAATTCGCTCGGACTATCCCGCGCTAACGATGCAGTTGTTATATGTGGTTTGTGTTATTGCGCTCTCTTAAATATTTGAAATAACAGGATCATGGCTAATGGCTAGCTGACGTTTGTTTAACAGCTGTGTAAGTAAGCGATTGCTAGGTACAAACTTGGTCAAAGAATTTGTTAATTTTGGTGTTAATTCATTTTGGTACTTGCTCTCCTTTGTATAAACTCAATAGAGCAACGACCAGAGTACCTATCAAGAAATAAAATTTATATACTGAAAGCAGTTTGTTTTATGTTTGTAGATTATATGAATAAACTGTATGTATAGTATATTTATAATATTGTTCATATTGTACAATTTACGATTTCTAATTTCCAACATAAGAATAAATACATTAAAAAGTACTTAGTTGACTATTATATTACTAATAAAGAAAAACTATAAACCTCCCCAAACAGGCAAAGCCTATCCTCAGATTGAATGGCAAAATCGACAAAAGCATCTCAATTTATAAGCGGATTACATCGATCCGGTTTGTAATTCTCACTTCGCAGGCTGTATTGACAATGACTTTATGTCCACGGCCACTGTTTGAACTTTTCTTTGTCAATATACTATACGTGGTCTTCATAAGAACAGGCAATGAAAGCAAAAAGTTGTGCTTTAATGACGGCGTTTGAAAAATAGTGTAAGATTCAGAATAACAAAGGTATGGTACCTATATTTTAAGAATCCAACTGATAATTACTATAAAGCTGCGGAAAAAGATGTGACATTTATTTAGTGGAAAGTCTAGTTTATGGAGACGATTCCTAACTAATATCTGGTGCAAGGTGCAAGATGCAAGACCTTGTCAATATAAACGTTTAGAATTCCAAATTTCGGTTGTTTGTTTTTGTTGTAGGTATGTATACTCAAACTCAAACTCAAACATTTATTTATTCAATTAGACTTCTTCGAGAAGCACTTTTGAAACGTCAATACATATTTTTAACATTTACCACCGATTCGGAAAGCAGTATCTATGGAGAAGAACCGGCAAGAAACTCCATATACCACGCTTCACCTGGGATTATGATTGAAATCTTTACATAAGTATTTTAGTAAATCCGCAGTAGTGGGTATTTTCATTATTTCAATTTATTCACAACCAGTTATTGTTTAGGTCTTTAAATATATGAATATCAGACAAGAATTTTTTAACAGTTTATTCAATTAGATTGTGACATCTAACCTATATTGTAACATGCAGATCGCTCGTTATCGCTTCATTCTCTCCAATTGCACCTGAACTTCGGTAACAAGACATTGTGTAGAAGCCGTTATCGATTTTATTATCACATGCAAAGTTAACATGCTTCTAATTGAATGTTTAGTATGAAAGGTTATGTTATTGTGCTTTTAGAAAATACTTTATGAAGGATGTGGATGTGTTATTAAAATGTAATTTAACAAGGATGTATTTAAAAAAGTTCTCAGGTTTATAGGGGGTAATTTAATGATTTTTCCAAGTTTATAGAATTTTATTATATGAAATGGATTATGAATTCATTATAACTGAAAAATAAACATTACCTTATAAAGATACTAAGATTAAGTTATGAAATAACGCAAAAGCGGTATAATCTTAAACAAAATGTGTCTAAAAGTAAAATCAATTACCACGAGAAAATTAGAATTCATTATATCAAGAGTGCCTTTTAAACGAGCTTCACTGGAGGGCATGGAGCTTGGCTATCCAAACATAATATTATGTGCGCAGTCAACAGGGATGTCTTATAGACTTATAGTTTTATACGAGGCCATTCACATAAGATATTGATGCAGGAATTATTGCTATGAATAATGTAGATTATTATTAGATATGTGTGCTGACTTAAGGATAAAAACATCGATGACTTAAGTCTTTGTTGGAAGTTTTATTCTTACAGAAACAATAATGTTTTAGTTTCATAAGAGCGATGTTATTTAGGTCTGTATTAAGGTGGTCATCTTGTTTACAATGACGCATATTTAGTGCTAGAGACTGAAAGCGTTTTGCTTGCTTTTTTCACACAATACCATATAGATTGCAATTTGGTCGTCAACACAAGAGTCCGATGGATATTGCGACAACACGCATTTGTTTGTGGGCTTTTAGTGTATTTCTTTATTCATATAGTCTTTAGATGTACCCAATTTGTAATGTAGTAAGACCACTAATTTTTATTTGAACACTGCTTTGAAATATAATTAAAAATTCGATTAAAATAATGGTGTGGTCATGAAATTCGTTACGTCGTTAAAATTGCATTATTATTATTTTTAAAAGGTGTTTTTTTTTAAATGTCTGCAGTTTCAACAAAATATTTTTATTACGACAATGGAGATGTTGCAGTCTGTACGTCCCCGTAGGATAAAAGTCATAAAGTGATGATAAAATATTACTAATGTCTATAGTACATAAATAAATGATTATAAGGGATGAGTGTCTCATCCATCGCTTCCGCCCTGAGGGAGGGCAAACGCGCAAGCAATTTGCTTGAGAGTACATCGTAAGCTCGTTATGGTTTTTCATTTAATTAACAGTGATATAATTTCGTTTTAGAGATTATTATTTGATAATATTCTTACAGCATTGTGACATAATTTTGAAGTTAAATTTTCGTGTGGAGTGTGAATAATTATGTATTTTTTTCTTCATTATATTATATTATTTATGTTTTCTTTTCCTTATTATGTTAAGTTCTATATTTCAGTCATTACTGAATACACCCAATAGTAAAGAGTAAAAAAATAGATATTATTTATGTGTTACTTTAAAATTTTGGGATACCTATCGCCCAAAATTGTGCCCAATAAAAATAAAACAAGTTTTTAGCAAATCAAGCTATAAACAGTTTTTCATATTCATAAAATGCGTCGTTATTAAGCAAAGTTAATTAGTCTATAAAACTGTAAATCCCCGCATAGTAACAAGCTATTTATACCACGAGATAAACTTCTACGCGTAATTTATCGCCGTTGAAAACAATTTTCAAAACAGCCTCCCTCGAGGAACGCTTTATAGTTTCGTGGCTTTTGTCATACGCTAAAGTTACTGCTTTTTAGGTCAACAGACCTCTGGGACTAGAATGTTGTTCCATCTGCAGTATGCAGTTTGTATCGCATCTAAAATGTCCAAGAAGTGCAATTGTATTAGAACTTCCTTATTCAATTTGAATGAAGCAATTTTCTGGAGATTCCTTATCGACTGTTTTAAGTGTTTGCGACTTGTTTCTTGAACTCTTGTTACTTTGAATCAAACGCTTTTAACTTTTTTAAATTTATTACTATTTAGGGTTTAATATTCATTTATTAATAATTCTAGATTATTATTTTAAAGGAAAATATTTCTGCACGCTTATGTTATCCAATAAATTATTTTAGCTTTATTTTTTACTCTAGGTACATAATATTTAACGTTTCAGCATCTTAATATTTTTTTCGTTGCGTTGTATTTCCTGTGATGAAATTCCATTGGGATGTCATTTGAAAAAAAAAAATAAATATCGGGAGAAATGGCGGGAAAAAATTAATTTCGAGCAAAATTGTGATACAAAACATTCAGATGTTTTTTCATTAGACAACGGAATAACCTTTTTCGATTACGACATCGCGAATCGCATTGTACCTGAGTAATTGCGAATCCATTGTGATTTGAGAAAAAATTACAAGGAAAATTTCTCAGCAACTGTTTAGATTTAGGCAAGACACGGTTTCGAGGCCACGTTAAATGCGGTTGTGAAGTCCTTATTATTATCTCCATGGCGATGTAATAATTAGGAGGTGAAATATAAGCTTTTACTTAATTTGCTGTGAATTAATCTGGGAATGAGGCACTCGAACGTTCTATTTTAAGCGTGCTACGAGATGGTTTAGTCGATTCTTAGAACCGGTGTAATGAGAAATATGTTTATATGAAAAGTTGCATTGGATTTAACGATATTAAATACAAATAGATAGAATAATATCTTAGTGAATCTGTAAAATACTTAAGAATTAGCGTATTATGTACTTAATTATTTAAAAACTGATTTCCTTTCAAAATAGTTTCATTAGAATTTCTGAATGCGGTCGACAGTCCAACTTTGATTAGATTATTGCTAATTGCTTTTCAATTACTAATGTACTAATACTAGTTCAATAATTCCGAGATAGATCAACCAATTATATTACACTGGGATCGATAATTAATTAATGTGGTAAATGTCAGCGACGTGCGAATTGATGGATGGTCGTTTAATTTAAGATATTATGTTTGATTAATTATGTTTTATTGAACTCATTTTGTTATAACCTCTTTGTTTGAATACATTTAAAGAAAGGCGAATTAAATAGCAATAAAGTCTGATAGTTTAAATATGTGTGCTCTATAAAAATATTCGCGCAATTGGTTAGTCACTGTAGATAATAATGTATGCAGTCGAATTAAGATGGGTACATTATGAATATTGAATTTTCTGTAAACAAGAGTAAAATAAAATTTAAGCTGCGAATAAACTTTTAAATGTTCAATTCAACTTTTTGGTTTGTGTGTCATCCCGATTAAAACGAAATAGACTTAAGGCTGTCGTTTTACACGTGGAAAGTAATAAAAGCTTTAAAATTTACGATATAATCTATAATTACACGTTCTGTAACCGCAGAGGTCGGTGTGTAAACTTGTCGGTACAAAGTTTAATTGTTTATGGTGTAAATTACAAAGTTCAATTGTTTGTGATCAATCTCAAAGTCCAACAACCTAGCGAGCTTCATCGAAAACTGTTTCAGTACTTTCGAACTGGTTAGAGCCATTTATATAATTACACTGGGGATACTAACGTGGCTTGGACTAAATGTGCTTAAACTGAACTATATTACCATTACGTTTAGACCTCTTTGTTTTAACTTTTAGTACATTATCGAGGTGAACGTAAATGCTAATGAAATTGGTCAACTGAATTATACGACAATTTGTTTAAGACAATGCTATTAAAACTTAGTTTCATACCCATGTATCCATCTACCTTTACCACAAATTACTAAAGCGTTACAACAAGCTATACATAAATAATTTTATTTACGTAGGTAGGTATATATATTCATAGAAATGTCGGTTAAGGAAGTATTTACCGTAATTTATTTCCAAGAATGAAAGTTACATTGATATCTACTCCATTGTTGAAATACAATTATTCCTTCACAGCGATGGAAGTTGGAACCATAAACAAATTAATTATGTTTGTTTTAATTTATTTGTCTGTAATTTTTAGACGAGAGCATGAAAGGATATACGATTCCTTCTCCGTATTAATTAAAACCTCTTCGAGAAACAGAATCTCTTAGTTATTTATATTTTCATTAAATGAACGTTCTAGTTGCGCCAGACGGAACGAAATATGCTATGTTATTTCGAATTTAACATAATCTTTGTGGCAAAATATTTTACGAAAAGCTCAGTGATGAGCGGTTATTAAGCGCTTCAACCGCTCACATGAAAATATCATTTTAGTAAACTACACCGCAATATTGCAAGTTTTGTATGGTTTATGCATTTGTTCTACAATAGATAACTATTTTGCATACTGTGTTATGAATGAACTAGATACAGGTTGCATAACCCGCGCAATATAGCTAAAAACTGCTACTAAAAGTGGACGGATATTACTCGTAGCGGAATATATTTTTACTATAGAGGTAGTTCAGTCAATTGGCAATGTAAAATTAGAACAGTGTAGACGAAGCATACAATTTTAATCACGATTATCTAGTTTGGGAACAAGATCTATCAAAGTGAAACGTTGCTTATAGAAATAGTATTTGCCTATCTGTTATACACTGCTCCTTAGTGCCTTCCAGCATACGAAATTTTATTCCGAAGTACTAGATGATTATTTAAAATTAAAAGTATATTATTTCCTCATTGTCACCGTTTCTTCCTGAAAGAAGAAGTGATATCTCAAAAAATAATTTCCTGATGCTGACATTTCAGATAAAATGTGATATGCCTAAATGTCACCAAGACTTATTAGATGTTCCCGAAATTTATTGTGACAAAGGTCCTTTTATAAAACTATTTTCCTTGCGTGGACCTTTGGAATGAACTTATTTTATTGATGGAAAATATTTTCATGACAAATAACTTTCAACGAGTAGGTATACGAAATAAGAGCTCATTTACTTTATGATAGAATTCAATTGATTTGTGATGAAAAAAGTTTTCCCTAGAGGCAATTGAGACAGATGGACTTCAAAACTGTCTCAAGGATTAATTAATTGTCTCATTTAGATCGCAAGTATAAACTCAATTTATAACAAAATAGCGCTTTTTTTATTGTATATGTATTTATTATAACTTAAGTATAGATGTATTGCTTATAGAACTTATACATGAACCCCAATACAATGGGATCTTCTGCTCTACTATTTAGGTAAAAATTAATGCGCGGTAGTGGTCTGTCTACGCAACTCCTATAACTAAGTCTAAAGGCTAGCAGGCAACTTAGTAGCTATTCTGAAGTTATTTTTTTGTAGTTGACGATCTTTTGTATATTGAAACGATCCTTTCGACTTTTAATTATTATGTTTAAATCTGTTATAACATGTCATTGCATTCATTTTATTGGTCATCATTAATTTTTGGGTTTATCGTCGTCATACCTACATGTGATAAGATACGAATTACCATTCTAATCTACGTAATTATCATTACAAAAGTTACCCTTTACACTATGATTAGTTACCTTAAATTACGAGTAGCTTGCATAATGTAAGAAGGAAGTTAAGACATAATTCCTCCAAGTTCAGATTTATTGTAACAGCCGCCGTACCTGCCGCTCGTATCTTTTAACTCTGCCTATTTAAGATGCGGTTCGAGAGAAACCTATTTAACGAAACATTGTACTGTTACAATATCTCTCCATGATTTAAGGCTCTTGCATATTTTACTTGTAGATTTACAATGTATTACTAATTAAGGTATAATTTTGTACTAAAATACTACATTGGTTGTCTTTGAGGCCGCGTTTGATTATTTTGATAATATGATATTTTACTTTAATAATATGTGTATAATTGTAATGGAACAGTGTCTTTAATAAATTTCTTTAGTTACGAGTATGTATAAATATGTAGTAAGTATGTATAAATATACATATTGCATTACTACTGATTCCATTATTATTATACTTTAAATAATAAGGAACAATTTTTATCAAGAAAGCGACTGAAAATCGAAGAACTAAATATGAAAAAGGAGTATGCGAACGTTCCCAGAAAAAACGTTATCATATCCTAAATTATTGCTTTGCAAAATGACGTAGAAGTAAAGAGATATATTAGCATTTTGTCTGTATTTGCGTTTAGCGTCAGTCAGACTGAGAGCGACTCATAAAATATAATATCATTATTTAATATTACTTATTTATTAACTCTTAAATTAATATTACCATACAGAAAGGATGTATGATGGTACAATTTTATACAAAAACACAATACAATTTATTAGGCGGTCTTATCACTTAGCAGTGATCTCTTCCAGACAACCGAGACAACCATCATATTTATAATGTCAGGAGTTATTTGATCATTAATAGGATAAAACATAGTTAAGGGTAGTACTTGACGGACAATTCTATACGGTCGAGTGCGAATCGTAGTTGAATCAGGCACTGAACGAGAGAGGTTTTAAGTTGAACGTTTCTTGAAAGCACTTCACAAGGGTCTATACGGTTGCTTTGTTATTTTTAACGATGGCAGGTTTTCAATACGTTATACTATTTTAAATTTGGATTTTTTGCGCGTCTGTTAATAATTAATGATTATAAGTGGTTGGAGAGACATCAGAGAAAATTGTTTAAGACATTTCATTCATTAATTTGTTTATATATTACTAGCGGTCCGCCCCGGCTTCGCCCGTGGTACATATGAAAAATAGATGTTGGCCGATTCTCAGACTTACCCGATATGCACAGAAAATTTCATGAGAATCGGTCCACCCGTTTCGGAGGAGTATGCAGACTAACATTGTGACACGAGAATTTTCTATAGTATATAAAGATGATTTAGCCTTAACTGTGATGATTTTGGATTAAAGTTCGATTTTTTTACGTAACAGATTACTAATATTTCGATTTGATTAGTGCCTATGTAATTTTTTCTTGAAAATGTATCTACGTCCAGGAAAATTTTCCAGAAAATGTTCATTTTATAAGATGCACATTTAAATTATTCCAAGACTAGCGTTATGTTAGATGACGCCTTATTCCCAACTGTCTGCACGGATTCATACAAAGTATCGTACGTAATTTATCAATTGGATTCTATCCAATGCTATACATTAAATTCTGGATCGAGGCTTTCCGTTTGCGAGTCTTTCTACTTAGGTAACTTTAAATCGTATTTACTGAAGGGAAGGAAACATGAAAATCATATATGTTTGTAAAACTTAGAATGGAATTGAATTGAATTTTTCTCTTTATAATTTTTGGTATTAGTCGAGTAAGTATTGACGAACCCTACATATTATAAGAATACATACCAAAAAATATTAATAATAGTATCATTTTAAATACTTTGGTATCCACAAGGTTTTGAGTGAGAAATTGTACCTGAGGTTCTAATAAATCTACGTAGATCTAATTTTATCCCAATGTTACTAGATAATTTACCTTAGATTAAGATTTGGTTTTATTTTAAAAATTTCCATGTTTCAATTTATTATTTCCATGTTTTAATATTTTAATATACACTCCACGCGCGATGGCGCTACGCTACTACTTCCCGCATTTTATTACTTCAACCCCATGAGATCTTAATTTACTACGACCTTCAGTTAAATAGGCAAAGTTTGTTTTAATCAGGTATTGACATGACATTTACCTTTACATGAACTATTATGTATCATGTTTTTTACATTCAAATACGATGGGTTAATTACTTGTTTAATTTATATTTTACTGTTACGTTTGTACGTGTGTTACGTTAACATATTTTTTTTTAAAACAAAAACAATGAGCCCATAAGACATATGAAATCAAAACCAATTTCAGTAACAAACTGTACTGGCTGAGAAAAGATTTAAGCCATTGACAAATCTTCCGCATAAGCCATATAGAAACTAAGAACATTGCGAACGTGTACAAAATATAGAAACCGATTTGTCTATGTCTCCCGTTGGAACTTTTTGCGCGGGGATTTGGAGGAGCGGGCGTTAGCGGCTTATGAATAAGCTTTACAACTAGCGAATGTATTTCTGTGTTAATGTTCTTTTTTATTTTTGTATCAACAAGTTAAGATATTCAGATAGCGCTAAGAACAATTATTGTTATAACACGCTGTTATTATTGATGTTCTTAGCTTCACCTGTATGAAGACTCCTTTAGACTCGATTCAGAACCACATTAAACGGCTTATATATATATATATATATATATATAAGCCGTTTAATGTGTAATGTGGGTATATATATATATATATATATAAGAATATAATAATACAATAATTTTATGCTATAGATATATATTTTATAACATCGAGCTTTTTAAGCTTTTTTAACTACATTTAAATTGTTTATTTGTTTTTCAATAGGTAACCATCATGTCGCATATTGTGATAATATTATATAAGCGACACAGCTCCAATTCCAAGAATTTAAGTCATCGAAGAATATTAGTTTCCCATTTATCAAACATTCAATAAAGAAATGTTTGGGAATATGTGATAAACATATTATCCGAAAGCGACACGATTCAGAATAATGTAATGTGAATATGCAATTATATGATTTTGTGTTTTTAGGAATTACATAATCCATACTAATATTATAAATGCGAAAGTAACTCTGTCTGTCTGTTACTCAATCACGCCTAAACTACTGAACCAATTTTCATGAAATTTGGTATGGAGATATTTTGATACCCGAGAAAGGACATAGGCTACTTTTTATCCTGGAAAAATGACGCAATCCCGGAAATCCCACGGGAACGGGAAATATGCGGGTTTTTTTTCGACTGCGCGGGCGAAGCCGCGGGCGGAAACCTAGTTGTACATAAAGCCTTATTTAGTTAATTGATATATTTAAAACGATTCCTATAACCATTAATAATAGCATATTAACTATGAATTATATAGAGTTTCATATAAAACTAGCGGAAAAATTTAACTGTCCGAATGGAAAACTAATGGTTCCTTGATTACCTTTACTGGACGTAAATTACGCTGTAGATGGTTACGGCTTTTCTTTTTAAAAAAGTTTTGGTTAATCTAAGTGAGAAATAGTTTTAAAATTGCTATTTTAATTTATAAATGAAGTTTTATTAAGATGCTTGATACGTCTTATTTTAGAACTAGCTGCTCCGTGTCGTTTCACCCCTGTGGCTCCACTCATGTTGGTCGTAGCGTGATGATATATAGCCTTCCTCAATAAATGAGCTATCTAACACCGAAATAATTTTTCAAATCGGACCACTGGTCCGATTACTACTGAGTACCTACTACTGGAACTACTGAGTTCCCGAGATTAGCGCGTTCAAACAAACAAACAAACAAACTCTTCAGCTTTATAATATTAGTATAGATAATTGATGTACCTATATAAAATCAACTTTACAACGTAATCACAAAAAAAAATTGATTTAGGTAGGTACCTACTTAATCCAATTATAATTTTTTAATTAATCGACATTATGTCGATTTACAATTAATTTGTGTTTCTCTCATTATTTTTTTTATTCTACAATCATCCGATGATTTTGTTTCAAATTAATTACTTATTAATAATCTTAAACATCGTTCATGCATTGAAACAGTTTTTTTTGTATTAGATTTAGAAAAGAAAATGGCGGATAACACTTCATAACGTTTACAATACACAACTGTAACAGAACGGTTTCATTAGTAGTTGTTCAAACAGCGCGGACTCCGCTTGTTTATGTTCCATGTTCTGAATTTGGAACAAAAACGTAACTCTTTATAATTTATTCATTTTGTGTACAATTATGGCGGAACATTTCAATACGAAGCTGGATAGCCTGAAACAATTTAGCGTTTTGTTTCACGTAAATCTTAATTAGTAGGTACATTACAATGTTCTACATTTTTTTACTACAATTCATAATGAGAATGAAAGTGTATGATACTCACATTAAATTGTCTAGATTTAATAGAAATGTTTGGGTTAGATTTTTCGTATTTAGATTTATTTTTTCGTGGTAGACATATATTTTAGTGCACATGAAGTTGATGTTTTATGTAATTTATAATACAAACACTTTCGGTTGGCCGTTAGAAGATTCTATTGAGTCTATAATCGGAAGTTATTTACTCGAATTTCTCCGCTCTTATTGTTCTTAGATTAATGATATAATATAGCCTTTATCAATAAACGGGCTATTTAACACTGATATAATTTTTCACATCGAACCCGCAGGTCCTGAGGTTAGTGCGTTCAAGCAAACAAAAAACTTTTCAGATTTATAATGTTAGTATACAGTATAGATTAAACTATATTATATACAGATAATGGAAGTGATTACGAATTCATCTAAACATATTAATGTGATGTCTACCGTATAATGCTTATTTCCTTAATTGAATAGGAAACAAAGCTGGTATAATTAATCAAAGCAGGCTCGAGTTTCAATCATATAGTCATTACCTTTACCTCTTAGTAGTGTGTTGATGTAACCTCAATGTGGTGAGAGTAATTAAATTATAATAATTAATCAATTAATTGAATCAATTAAATCTGCCTACTGAGCCGACGGTCCCGGGTTCGATCCCCGGTCAGGGCAAATATTTGTGTGATGAACTCAATTATTTGTTCTTGGGTCTGGGTGTTATTATCTATATATGTATTTATTAAATATTATATTTATCGTCGCCTAGTACCCACAACACAAGCCTTAATTGAGCTTTCTGTGGGACTAGGTCGATTTGTGTAACAATGTCCTATAATATTTATTTATTTATTTATTTAATTATTTTATATTTGTATCTACAGAATTAGCGCAAGTAGGTAATCTTCATAATATATAGCTCCAGGAAGTACGCAGCACGAAATAAAACATTTTTCTTATTATAGACTACTTTTTTATTTATAAAATAAGTCTCTTTAAATTATTCCTTTAGTTTTTACATATTAATAGTGCTTTTTGATGTTTCATATTTTATTTGAGTACCTCGGTATTAAAAATTATGTGTTTGAATTCTATAAAATTTTTACTTCTCTGCTTGATGGTTTAAATAATTAAGAAACCGATTTTATTTAAAATTAACTGAATTTAATTTCTCCTATTAAAAACTTACTGAGTAACATAAGGTCATATTTAACTTTTATGCCAAGTAAACTGTAAAGCCAGGGACATGGGGTCAATATATTATTTTAGTATAACAACTATTTTCAAACTTATTCAACCCATATCATAATTAAATAAAATTATAATATATTGTAATTTATTACCACTGACTGATATTTTAAATGGAAAATGTGCCGACCTATTTTACATTCGCGGAGTGCAGAGCGTCTAGGGACTGTCGGGTGATTAATTAAAATCGTGTTTTCTGTGGGCAACATTCTACATTATGAATATAAGGAAAATGCTGAATTAATCGAATTTTTTGCTAAGGAAATTGAAAAATAGATATAATTTGATACTCAACCTTTTGCTCGTAGCGGTTAATAAGTCTTTTGGCATTGACGATTTATTTTGAAAACTCATGACTTGTCCGTAAAAGGGAAACAGAAACACACTGGATATGATTACCAATCTCATTTCAGTGTATGATGTATGTATCTAACCCAAAACAGTATGAACTAGCTCTAACAAAAGAATATATGTGACTAGACCAATAAGTAATTGCGTTTTAAAACCGTTAAAATTTTAAATCGTCTGCTATTTTCCGAGCGATAACGATTCTTTGGATTCGTGAAAAATAAAAAGGCTAACCTGCAATTGGTATCCGAGCCCGTCCAATTAGCTAATGGCTTCGCGCAACACACCTTTTGCGCTTTACAACCGTGACGAGTCAACCGTATGGACTGTTGTAGTGTAAGAGCTGAATATTATATTTTGGTACATACTATTTTTAACAAAATGTGTCCGGCCCGCATGGGACATCACATAGGTACATACTAGGTAGTCTCGTGCCTCCATAGTTTTATTTACATGTCACCAGTGATCTGCCTTTAATCTTTGCGCTCGATTATTAGATAAACGTTACCTACTATTCTAGCTGTTATCTGCGATTTCTTGCATTTGCTCAAAAAATATTTTATATCTAGTTTATATTTGTATTTTTATCACGATAATAAATGACCCCGACAATAATTTAAAACTTTATAATATGTTGAATATGTAGGAAATATGAAAAATAGCTGAAAACTAGATTTTGTAAAGATAATGTTTAACTTCTCCATTTACGCAATATTTAGTTGAATTTATTCTAGCGCATAATATATTGTTGAATAGTAAAATTAGTCTTTAAAAATAATGATGTTCTAATGATTTTGAAACCGGAAAACTATATTAAATTATATTATTTAACTACGAATTTTCGACACCATCTCTTACACTATTTTTCACCTCGCCCATACATAAGCTCTATCGTGAGTCAACTGTTTGCATTCTAAGCGAGCCAGCACTTCTGCTTATCTATGAATAAAATAGTTCTAGACATAAGCAGTTACAGACAAAGTTATTTTATGACTGTGAATACTATTAATGCGTCTGAGTTGCATTTGTATTTCGCTAGACTATTTATAAGGGTTATAGTCTAGAGTGTTGGGACCCTTTCTATGAAGTTATAGAATGAAGTTCGTGGTAAAATTTTATTGCGTTTCTATTTGAATATTTCTGTAGCAATGCTTAGGAAATTACGTGTTCATGATAGTGTTAAGATCTAGCTTAACGAAGGTACAGCAGAAGCGAATAGTTACAAGCTTTTATGAGCTCTAAGGCTTTGGTATTTACAATAACGTCAACTTCCTAATCCTAGGCTAGTGAAAGGCTATTGAAATTAAAAAAATAAAAGTTTGGTTCGACTTTCAAGCAAGGTTTTGTCTAGATCGATAATTTACCGTTCTAACAACCAGACAACAATACTTTAAAATTTACCAATTAATTTAATATTAATTAAAATTTACGCTTGGAATATGTACATATAATTATAATCTTTTGTAATTATATATCTTTTGAGCCCTAAGCAACGTCAGCAGCCATTATTAATTAGACCAGTTTTTGTGTACTAAATTAAGATTACTTTACGTTCAAATTAGGATCCTTTTATAAATTTACGGAGAGGCCCGTCGCTTACACTTTGTTGACGTTGAAAACAAAACCTGTAAGGGTGTCTTCACATAAGTTTCGTTTTGAGCATGAAATAAAGATTTATAAAAAATGACGTAAATGCTTTTAGTTCTATTTGTATACGAGCCCACAAGACTTTTTTCCTAGGTAAAAATATTAGAAAATAGGAACTTTTGTGAAAAGTTTATTTTTTTTTATTGAGTGAAGTAATGATTTAGGACAAGGTTTCTCTTTTCTTCATATTCGCGTATTTTTTGTATGAGCTAAATACCTACCTAAATTTAAGTGGCACGACACCATGAGAAGCAAGATTGAGCGTTTCATTAAGTTCACTTCGTAGCTTAGTGGAAATGATAAAGCACAATTTTTATACGTAATATCTCATCCCATCACCTTAATTAACTTACCCTAATATTTTATACAATTTTATCAAGTTTCCTTAACAATAGAGGTCAGAAAATAACATACATTACGAAAATTCGATAATACACCGTAAAATATGTTTCCAATGGGATAATAGACCGTACCGATTCGTAATAATGACCACGGTATGAATACAAATTGAGTTACGTTCCCAGATAATACAGTTTATTATAGAATAAATAACCGCGTCACGTATGAAGGGCTTTTAATAGAGTTGATGAAAATGAGCCAAAGTAATACTATTTCCTGTACGACCCTATTAAAAGGGTAGGAAGCGAAAGGGGTTATAATTTACAAAACAGATATGTGTTCAACGACATCATCCGCTTAGCTGCAGGCTTTCATAATAAAGTAGGCTGATTTTAGGCGCGTGACAATGTGTCTAATTATAAGATGCATTTGTGCTAAAAGCTCCCGCTTGTTAAAACGTACGTACAGGAAATAGTGGTTACTAAGTTTTAGAAGTAATATTTTGGATGTTTCTATTATGGGGTACATGAAAGAAATAAAGAAATGAAAAATAAAACGTTCATCAATTCTTATTGTATATCTATTTGTAATAGAAAGATTGGTTTGATTTAAATTAGTAATTTATGCTGTCTTGTTTTTTCTCAGTTATGATTTGGGTTTTTGATTGTAATGAAATAAAATTATAAGCAAATGCAGGTAATAATTTATTTTCAATAAGACGTTCATGAAAATTCACATATCCACCCATGATAGACACCCACGAATGTTTGTTTTTCGTGGAGCCTTAATTCATTTTCTTTCATAAGCCATGCATAATACATATATGTAACAGCGTATATTAGAAATTACCATTAAAATTGGTCGGATTATTTAAAGAGATGTAACCTACAAACACCTTTGAAATACTTGATTATCCTCGAAAACATATTGATATTTATTTATTTTTATACATATTAAAATTAAGACCCAAATATCACCAAAACGTGAAAAGATTTAAGAATAACGAGATAAGTGAATTATGAGTTACGTAACTTGTTATTGCGTGGCTTTGATGAAGTCTGGGAACATCTGACAAAGATTAATACCGATCAGTCACAACGGGAAAGCAAGAATGATTTATTGGCCATAATAATTCCGTTGCTCAGTCTTTTGTACTGAAAAATATATTTATTGCTACTAAATCTTGTTGATATTGCTCTAAAAAGTAGCGTTGGTAACCTAAACATCAGTTTTACGATAAATATTTTGTTAATTAGGTGCTTTTTTGCTCAATTTAGATTTGAAAGCACGCCCTAATTCATAATACATAGTTAGCAGTTTTACTATTTTAGTAACTTCTTTGATTGCAAATTTATTTAAAATGAACGAGAATAAAAGGACTGGCGTCATTTATATTTTATTTATACAGGGCTATTGGGTCACTTGATCATAAACAAAAGGAAGGGATTTAAATAAGATAAAGTACTAAGTGCACCGTTCTTGACCAATTAAATACACTGCTCCATGCTGCGTGCACCGCCTGACACCAAATAGTGTGATGCAAATTGTCTGGTCCAATATCTAGCTCTGTTTTGACAGCCGCTCGTAACGCCCCTCGCCTAACAATGTTTGTGAATCGAGTGTCATGTAGTATGTCAATTACACTGGCGGTTGTTTCGATAATTTTATTACTGGTGTCAATGGAAGGATTTATATGTTGGTGCTGGTAGCTGTAGTTGCTATTGTATGTTGTGTATGACGAGTTATGATACTGTTCGGCGTATTTGATACTGTGCTTTTAGACTTGGTCATGTTTTCTTTGGCGGGTAACGTCTTTTCGTATGTATGGATGAGTTTGTAAGCTTGGTAGAATTAATTAATTTGAAATTATAAATTGGTTCAATTAAACATAATAGAAAAGATTTAAAACAATTAACTCAAAATCTAAAAGAGCTTACATGGTGACCCTTGAATATTATCCTAAGACGAAAATGTAAACAATATAAAATAATGGTAGTCTGTAAAACAATTAAAACTTAATTTCATAATTAATTGTCATTGTAATCCACGTACAAAATTAAGTAATGTTTACATGACGTTCCTATTGAGTTCTGTGTTTTGCAAGTAATGAAAAATACAAGAGACAGATGAAGTTAAAACGCAATTTACCTATTCATTCGAACTGTTTGATTGTCGCGTTGGCGTAGTCTTTCAAATGAATTGAGAGAAACAAAGAATACATCGCATTTTAAATCCTTTATTATTTCGTAAACTATTTCTATTTGTATTATTTATACTTTATCGTTACTTCTTGATGGAAATGGAAATTAAAAATCTAAAACTATAATTCGAAACAGGTAACATCCTTATTTTGTTGTTTTTGTTGTTGTTATAAATGGATATTATTCATTTAGACGAAGTATTATGTATTATGTTGTTTATGTTATACATATTTGGATTTAGTTGTATGTATATATATTTTGGAGTATGATGGAAATGAAATGAAACGATGAAGTACCTACACTTTTATTTGTCAATAAAATAACACTAGAAATAAAAAACAAAAGCCAGTTTTGTTTAAAATTGTTTCGCATCAAAATGATTGAAATTAAACAAAATGAGCGTCCTCAATATCACTTTGTTTTACGAGTGCGATAAAATTTTTGATGACTTCATGGCTCTTGTGTCGAAAACATTATTTTTATTGGGCATCGCTTTACAACGGGGGTTAAATCTACATTCGACAGTAATCGACTCATTATATTGAGATTTTATACGGTTCATTGCCAATTAAGTATCTTAATTCAGTGTTTTACACAACATATTATTATAAGAAATAATACGCGAGGCCGGGTTAAATATTAGTTTGAATGTAATAAGAATACACTGCGATTCTATACAGCTACCTAATTGATGTAGGTAGTTGATAACAAAACGCAGAAAGTCAACGACTATTAGGGGTAAAGTGAGGGTAGTTGGGTCAAACGTCGTATAAACGTCCGAGCCCCCACGATTCAAAGGAAAGCGGCATATAATATAGTATTCGACAGCTAAGCATGTTTTGACAGGAAATAGTGATCACTATTCATCCACAAAATTATTAAATCAAAAATTACGTCTAACATTATATTAAAATGATAATATGGTAATGAACTAGAATTCTTTTGCACTTTTTCGCCCCGAATAATATCCATTTAAAAAAACTTAAAAAATCAAACACATTTAATTTTGTTTGAAGCTCATTATACTTTTACTCGAGACCGGCAATACTTTATATTTATTGTGACAATTTTTAACTTTCCAACCCACTCAACAAAAGGACGCATCCCTTAAAATATATTTGTTTACTCCCTTCCTCAATGATCGCTCCATAAAATTTCAAGTTATTTTGACATAGTTTCGCCCCAGTCAATGGTCATTCAGAAAATGGGCTGACGCAGACATAACCCATCCTAAGCAAACATGGTTGAATACAAACATTTTAATATGTATCTCTGTCATATAGAGTAAACAGAATACTAGATAGTACCCACATCCTTTATAGACGACTTTTTGTTTTGGATTTTATATTATGTCCTTTAGGGTGCCTTTTCACCAGAGATGTGCTATGCTACGTTGCTGTGGATGCGTTTGTTTTCCACCAATCATATTAATCATTGCATATAGCCTAGCTCTGGTGGAAATGGTTTCAGCTAAGGTGTGTTTTTATGTGGAAGGATGTGTTCTATGGAAGCGTGCTGTGGATGCGTGCTATTTGCAGAGCGCCTACTATCGATACATCGCATAGCTCGTGATGCGCATCTTCCTCGCACACATAGCGTAGCATGTGTGGAAACGCTCAAATAGAGTCATAGCATAGCTATGACATTTTCGTAGCATAGCTGCGTAGCACATCTCTGGTGGAAAAGCACCCTTATTCTTTGTGGTCAAGGAGCTTACTAAGCTTTGTCTCTTGTCTAGTCATTTTCATTAATTAGTTCATTATTTGTTGTTATACATATGATGGCAAAAAATAATTAGTTTAAGTGGTGATTATGCAAAGCAATTGAATGTATGCCACTCTTCTTCAGATTAAAAGAAATACTTAATCCACGTTATAATGCTAAGCTTCACAAATGATTATGATGCGGTAAGTCCCAAATACGACTTTTTTATTCAATATTACGAATTATTTATAAATTTTAAAGATATATAAATAAAAAGGTTTATCAAACTATTAGTCCGTTTCATTGCAATACTGAAGAAAATCCATTACTAACAAAATAAACACAATCCTCTGAGGGGTAAATGTGTGAACCACACATTAGATGATATTCAGTGAATTTGAGCATTAACAGGATTGTTTTAAGTTTCGAGCTTGCAGTGTAATATTTTGCATAATATATTTGTGGAGTGTGTTGCTTGGTAGTTTCAAAGTTTGGGGTTTCGTTTGTTGTACAATATTTGGTGTGAGTTGCAAATGAACTGTAACTATGTTGTTATTGGTATCGTAAGGGGATATAAAGCGTACGACGCTCTTTCCATTATTATTATACTTTGGATATAAACTTTATAACCAATTGTCCAGTCATATTTGTTTCTTGTGATAATGAGGCGCATAGTATTGTTTAAGATGTTGATATTATGTCTCACTAGCTAGTGTCAGTATCTAAATATTATATTGTAGAATGTAGTATTACATTTTGTCCTATGATCAAATAACAAACAAAATAAGAATTTAATACTATTACTCTAATACGTTAAAATTGGAGTAATTTAAATATCAGACCTATAAATACGCGCTGCCTCTAAAAGCAATCTTTTTAAGTGATTAAGTAGCAGTACATTTAGGAATGATATAAAATTGCACGTAATAAAATTAGAAGCTCTTGTGTATACAAAAATACAATAAATCACAAAGGAACAAATAAATAGGAAAAATGGCGCTTTAGATGTGAGTTTTGGAAAATTTACACACCGTTTGTTTTCCGAGTTTATTTGATCGATGTCGTAGCGGAAAAAAATGGACGGCTTGTTTGAAAATCGGAGGGTGAGGTCAGGTGGGCACGTGTTACGAACTACAGTTTAGCATAATTATATTTGTTTTCATATAAGAGTTGAGGATGTTGTAACAAGGTCTGGGACAAGATCTTTCACTGAGTTTAAGGAAAATATATTATACCTGTAGTGAAGGTGGATATTTAAATATGTGTGTATAATAAAGTGATACATTAAATGTAGGTTAGGCAAGTAATAGCCAACTGCAACGTCGTGATGTCGGATCAGAAGCACGTCAAGAGATGTCTAGAATATTTCTTAAGGCAAGCACGAAATAAAGAATCTCTGATTATTGTCCAAACCTTGACATTGACAGAACCCAAAGAAGATAAGTTTAGAACTCATAATAAAATATTATTTATTGGTCAATATCTACATACTGATCGGATTTAATTCTTTTCCTATTTCTCTGTCACTAAATAAGTGTAATAATATGTACAAGGAATCCAATCACATGCCCAATGAATCTGATTAAAACCGTCAACGAATTTGTATTACACACGAAGTTTGTGTTTGTTTAGGACTTACGAGCTAGCACTGTTTGTCACAACCCTTGTATTAAATACTGCGATAGAATAAATAAAGGCATGCCATGCTATGAGTCGTTCTATAAATATATAAACTTATTTTGTTGATGTTACAATAGTTTTTGTATATGCATCGAAAACTTAATGAAAACGATGAAAAATCTGGAATTTAACTTAAAGCTTACCGGTGAAAAGCTCACACTGTTTTATCATTGAGAAAATTCTAACAAATAAACAATATGTATAATTTATATTGTCTGTTTATGTATAGTTTTGTATGGCTTAGGTACCCATCATATCGACGTAAAGCACATTTCTATTCTTGAGTAGTGTCAGTATTTTTTTAATGTGAAAAATTAAGTTAGAAAGCGTGAATTTTTGGATTTTCCAATGATTTTTTAATCACTTTCCTTATTGTCTCCAATTAACGTTGATTGAAATCTTACTTGTCATAATATACGAAAAGCCCTTTTTATTAAAATTTATTTTAAAATATTTTTAAAAGCATACTTATTAACTGCCATTCACAAACATCTACCTATTTCGTACAATCTGTTACATTCGCGCCAATGTTTCATTTTCAGTTGCGAAAAATAATTTTATTTAATCTTCATTAAACACTACAAATAATTTATTTTTATTATTCTTATTTAAAAAGTAAACATTTAATTTCATTATACAACTTAATTTTATTTTATTATACATATTTCTAGTAACTACTTAATTTAAAACTGGTTTTATGAAAAGATTGTAGATAAAAGCCACTGAAAATAGGTTTTCTTATTTGTGTATGATAATCTAATTTTTGGATTACTTAGAAAAACGTTTATTATTTAAGATTTAAAATACTTTTTTAATTTAGTTAAAAAAGTTTGTAAGACTTCTGAATTCAATAAAAGAAAAAGTTGTGTATTGTAACGCAATAGAAGAATATTTCAACTAATTCTCAATGAAAGAAATGAATGAACCATCAACTGAAATTGAAATTCTTACACAATTATAAGAATGGCCTTATTATAAAACAGAATTTATTATAATAATATAAAAAAAATTGTAAGATGTTAAGGTGCAGGTTTTAAACGATGGGACCTATATTAAAATTAAAATTCATATATTTGCTTATAAACACGGTACCTATACAAATTATTTTATAAGCGTGTGACAAAAGAGAGACAGTCAATAATATAAACTTTTGTTATATTATACGTTACATAGGGCCACCTCCTTGGTACAGTGGTTGAAGCGTGAGCGCAGCACCGAGGGGTCCTGGGTTCGATTCCCTACTTGTCCCTAAAGAAAATCGATCAGTGAAACAGATATATAATGCATCTGCCCCTTACCCCACTTGGGGACATAGGACTTCACTATACGTTACAGGCTAGGCATTTTTAATGCATAAAACACCAGCGGCAGTTATTAAACTTTTATATCAACTTTTTCATATAAAATTTTAATCACAAATCCCATCGGAGTAAAGCACAAAATATTCTATTTCATTCCAAAAGTCTCGAAAGTGAAATGTCAAAAGATCTTGAAAAATGTTCAAAAGAAACTCGCCTTAAAAAATAAATCCGAATCCTTTGAAACTGAAATTTTATCCGGAGGTCACAAATTAAGTGACATTGATAAGTGTTTTAACCCACGTCAAGAATGGGGTATTCTAGACGATTATTACATGGGTTGATCCAAAAGTAATGATAATCAATATTAAACAAGGTCATTACAGTTAAAATTATTATGTATTCCTCTAGATAGTCTTCTAACTAGATAATATACATCGATATTTTTTTCTTAAACTTAAAAAAAAAAAAACTTTGACTTCATCCACAAAAACCCCTCTACTGCGGCCATCACTTCGCTGTCGTCTTAAAATTTCTTGCCTCGAAGGTGTTTCTTGTGCCGAGGAGAGAGATAGAAATAACTAGGAGCTAGATCTAACAAACAGGGTGGGTGTTCAAGCATTTGGAATGCCGATTTTTGAATGGCAGCCATTGCAACTGACGCTTTGTGATCTGGTGCGTTGTCTGGGTGAAACAGCATTCAAGCCCGCATTTTGCCATGTCTCTTTTCCTTACTAACCTACCGCAATCTTTTAATTTGGTATGTGTAGTAAGAGCCCTATATAGTGGCTATCTTCTTAAAATATCCCACCATTATTATTCCTTCAGCGTCCCAAAAAACTACCGCTTTAATCTACCCCACTAATTTTCACTTTGAATTTCTTCATCGTCACTTTGGAAGCTCGCATCCAGGCCATTAATTGTTTCTTGGTTTCAGCATAAACATGCTGAACCCGGGTAACGTCCATGATCACAAATCGTGACAAAAAATTATCCTGATCTCATAAAAAATTTGGAAATTCACCCTCTAAATGTCGAATCGTTGTTTCTTCTTTTCGTCGGGAAACATTCTGGCACCCACGGTTCACATTCAAATTAATGTAAATACTTGGAAACGTGGCCTGTTGATATGATTTTTTTGTGATAACTTAGTGAGTACATGAGCAAGCAAAAAATATTTATTTTATATTTTTATGTGCACAGGAAATACCCAATTATCATTACTTTTGGATCAACCAGTATGTTTAAGTACAATTGTTAAAAAACCGGTCAAGTGTGTGTTGGACTCGCGACACAGGGTTCCGTACAAATAAGCTAAAGCGCAACTGCATTGCTTAGCCTCGATTTTTAAAATCTATTATTGATGTGACAGAGGTAACATAAAGACATCCTCTCTGAAATTTTCAACTATCTCTATATTAGTCTGGTGACAAACGGACGGACAGACAGACGGACAGCAAAGTCTTAGTAAAAGGCTCCCGTTTTTACCATTTAGTAAAAAATTACTTGAGAAAATGATTAAATTTTTAAAAGAAATACAATTTCATATATAGATACATTTATATAACATCATTTAGTTGTATTATAGATTGTATTATAGATACATAATATTTCTTCTTCATGTACCCCATTGAATAGTGAAATAGGAAATAAATATCAAATAGGAATAGTATTTTTAATGTCGGTTTTCAGAAGAAAATGCTCCCAAAAAGTCTAGTTGGCTTTAAATGATTGAGTTTGGAAGACTTAGAGGCGAGTTTAATCGAATGACAAAGTATTGATTATAAAATTACTGATAAAGTTTGTCTTCTCTTTTAACGCGGATTTCCTTTGGGAAATAAATTGTGTAACGTCTGAAATTAATTGGTTGTTAAAATGATTTGTAGGCTGCGATAGAGTTAACAATTCATTGTATCAGATTGTTTCCGCTATATCTTTTATAATGCGGGGAAGGGCTAAAAGAGTTTTCTGGGAATAAAAAGTTTGTTACTCTCTAATGAGGCGTGTATTGTTGAATTTTGGTATTAATTTTATTTCCTTTTCTAATCATATTCCTGCAATATTAAAATTAATTAAATTTTAATATTAATTTACGTTATTTAATTCTGTGGAAAATGAATAGGCACTTTATATGTGTTCCACGGATTATAATTAGCTAATATGTTATTTTAAAGAATTTATATGAACCTCAAATTGTATTTGTGTGTTTCTTTTACTGAATAAAGAATAATGGCCGTTGAAAAAAAAAAATGATGGCGGTTCAGGTATCCACTAGTAATAGAAATTAGGAAAATGCTCACATTGTTTTTTAATATTTATTTATTTCAGTACCGATAGAACCGATATATTATATCATGCACTAGCTGCGCTCCGCGGTTTCACCCGCGGGGTTCCGTTTCTGTTGGTCTTAGCGTGATGATAATATATAGCCTATAGCCTTCCTTGATGAATGGGCTATCTAACACCGAAACAATTTTTCAAATCGCACTAGTAGTTTTTGAAATTAGCACGTTCAAACAAACAAACAAACTCTCCAGCTTTATAATATTAGTATAGATAATTGCATCACTTTCGTTACCCTTCAATATTACTTAATTAGTCATATTACATTGTGCCAAATAAAGCTCACATTTCATATAAATAGCTCCAAGAAGCTGTTAATTTAAACGCATCATGTAATGCATGTCAATGAGCTATTCAAATTGTCGGTAGATGTTCATTCATCGTGAAATTATTCCAAGGGATTGTATGGTATGTGCACGTCAAAGAAAACCAGCAATTGGTAATTACGCTAGATATGTAAGACATGTTTGTATTTACTTTTAAATTAACTATTTTAAATTTGTCTTTGTTTGTATTGTGAGGAAAAATGGTAGAACTTCGTTTGCTGCTCTCGCTGGTGACCTATTTACGTATAATAATTACAAGAATAAGTACATCTGTATTTTTTCATACGTCAAATTGTCAAAGAAGAACATACATAATATTATAGGCTCTACAATTGCTCTCTACAGGCTCTTGCGCAGCCTCAGCCAATATTGCTTGCCCTGGTATTAATAAATAAACGATACATCAGTCATAGGGATCAAAATTTAACACCTTATAAAACTATGCGTGCTATTTATTAAAATAACCTATATAAAAGAAAATTTTAATTAGGTATGATTTGCGTACACAAATCGTTAAGTTTACATTTTAATTTTAACCCCTTGATACACTTAGACTACAAGCCCGCATAGGACAAAAATATGGGTCAAATGAAC
>CAJQZN010039427.1:40028-80203 GCA_907164685.1 Colias eurytheme | reverse complement strand
AAACCAACGTTACAATAAAATACGTATGTTACAAGATTAAACAGCAACAAGTAAAAAGAAACTTATATTGAAAAATTACTGACTATAAAATCGGTGAAGCTCAGAAGAATGCTATCGTACGTTCTGAAAATATTAATATAAATTACTCCTAAATATAATTTGCTCGATAAAGAAATATGCTAAATTATTCTAGCTACTCAATAACATGCTATGATAATTTTGTACATATTTTTAAGCTTCTTGTGTAACTTGATATTTTTACAATAATTATGAAAACATTGACGTTAAAGTTTTTTCGTTGTTAGTTGCAGTTTGTCAACGTCTTACGTGTACTATAAATAATAACAGCTAAAGTAGTAGAAAAAATATAGTATAGACAGTGCTTCCTAGAGAACTAAGTTTGTAGGAAGGCGAAGGGGCAAAGAATGGACATATGTATATTATTAAATACCACTTATATTTATGACAAACAATAAGACCACGACTACCTACATGAATTGAATGAAACGTTTTTTTAACAGCTTGTATAGGCGATTATGTTCCAGTATTTTATATGAAGCATATTGAATTATTGCTTTCGTATATTTTTATACCCTGATGATGAACTATAGTTGTCATTATAATGCAAAGATAGCGGTAAATGCAACCAAAGATGAATTAAGAATTAACTGGCGGTTCCAGAACACAACTTAAATGACATTTCAACAATTTTAAATTTGGCAACTTTAAAAAATAAAAAAGCTATTGTTTTACTGACTGAAAATAAATTGGAATATTTGGACAGAAAGTTAATAACTGAAATTGAAAAATAGCTAAATGTAGACAATGTACAGACATACACATAATATATTAAAATAAACAAATACACAATAGTCACTGTTTCCATATTTGCTTCGCATAGCATAATTAATATTTTGATACAGTATTCAACGATCATGTAATATTACGAAATTATCTACTAAACGCCTTATTAAATAACAAATGTAGAATTACAGTCTTTAATGCTGTGTTAAAGCTATATTCTTTTCGACTTCTTGCGTGATAATATCCCAAAATTATTATAATTAATCTATAATTACTTATAAGTGGAAATATGGACAAAGATGGTATTTAGGAGAGAACAAAAAGCCTATAATGAGTACGCTAGTCTATTAAAATGTAAAATTTGTTTATATTTATTATGATAACAAGAAATCGAATAGAATCGAATAAAGTTCTATCGATTGATTAATCTGTGCGCTTTTAAATTATATCTGAAGTTTATTAAATGGGACATTGAATACACTTGCACTATGATGACGTTAAAATTATACAGGATTTTACTGATGTAGGAGGTAATAAATATTTTTCTTTATAAATAATTAATCTATCGTTCTTTCAGTCCAGATAGAATCATTCCTACTTCGGTATATTGAAACATTAATTCACAACCATTTTACACCATCACACATTCGATTTAAGATTTTGACAAACATTCGACACAGAAACTAAATCAGTATCTATATATTTTGTTCTTATTATTTTCATTATACCTTTAAATTACGCGTCCATTTAAAATTACATCGTTACGTATTATGTACAGTTTGTAGGAGATGGTAAAATAATAAAATATTAAGATATAGGTACAGTGAGGTGTTACATATTTTTATAGCTCTTGCGATATATTTTTCAACTTTAGAAATTAACAAATGTTGAAAATAAAACTGTAGTTACTTAGAAGTTATTCGAATGATATCTATAATGATTTCGTATTGAATGATTGATGAATAAACGAAAAAATATATGACTGTAATTTACATAGTCGTGCTTATAAGATGCGAATTGCATTAAAAATTAAAATATCAAAATTATTATAATTTGTGTAGCTTACATTGTGAAATAAATTAGGGCTAAAATGTTTATAGAATTTCAATAAAAACATTAAATACTATCAACATGTTTGTGAATTTACATTATATTTAAATTGTATGGATATAGGAGAGGGGTGAAGAGTTAAAAGTTACAATAAATTAATACTATTCAAGTTTGTTAATCATCTAGGTATAATGTAATGTACAACAAACGATGCGATGAAAATAATGTGTAGTGATGGTATTCTCAGTCGAGGTTGGTTGTTGGTTTCATCTTGACATTTGCCTGAAAGTAAAATTAAATTTTAATTGTATTTAAATCTCTCTTCACTTCAAATGACCACTTCACTTTGAATGACCGCCTCCTCGGTACAGTGGTTGACGCGTGAGCGTAGAACCGAGGGGTCCTGGGTTCGATTCCCGGTGGAGACGAAAAAAAAAATGTCTCGGTCTGGCAGGACACAGAAGGCTGATCACCTACTTGTCCCTAAAGAAAAATCGATCAGTGAAACAGATGTATGAATAATGCATCTGCCCCCTACCCCACTACGGGGACACGGGACTTCACTTTTTTCACTTCAAATAATAAAATTGATAGCCCCCATAGCCGGAGCTTTATAGACATTATTATATTTTATCTTATAGTTATTCAGACTCAGGCGGAAAATCCCCGTATATAATATCTGAATAGCACTGATACAAAAGAAAAAAGTTACCAGTAAAGCCAGCATTTAACAGTGCTGGCACAAAAGATAAAAAAATTAAGGCCATCATCAAACAGTGCTGGCAAAAAAAAGGTAACAAGAAAAGCCATCCTCAAACAGTGCTGATACATGCTGATACATAACAAAAAAAAAAGACGGGTTGCACTCCGGGAGTGCCGGCAGAAGTGAAAACTTGATTATTAACGAGCATGTTTGATATTTTGGAATGGTATCCGTCTTACGCTTTTTCGATCAGGTCACGTGTCCTGACGCGAGTTTAAGATTTTATACCCATTACACAAAAAGTGCTCAACGCCGCTAAAGAAGTTTTCACTTCAAAAAAGGTAACAAGAAAAGCTTCAAACAGTGCTGGCACAAAAGAAAAAAAGTTACCAGTAAAGCTGGCATCAAACAGCAGCGGCTCCGGGTCGTATCCCCGCTCGCAGTTAGTCGCGCTCTGGCCGACGGCTAGCGCGCCGTCCCGCGCGTCTCTCGACACGAAGCAGTAGCGGCGCGCGGCCGTGCTGTCGCGCGTCACGGGTGTGGTGACGACGAAGGACGCGCCGTTCTCGTACCACCCGCCGTGGCAGGTGTAGGCTGCAAATTGTTATAGAAAAGTTAAAATAAATATGATAGGACATTATTACACAAATCGACCTAGTCCCACAGTAAGCTCAATTAAGGCTTGTGTTGTGGGTACTAGGCGACGATAAATATAATATTTAATAAATACATATATAGATAATAACACCCAGACCCAAGAACAAATAATTGAGTTCATCACACAAATATTTGCCCTGACCGGGGATCGAACCCGGGACCGTCGGCTCAGTAGGCAGTTACTTTACCACTGCGCCAGCCGCGTCTTCAAAGTTAAATATGTATTTAAAATTATACGAATATAATATTCTAATATTGATGTGTCGCAAGTGCTTCATTATATATGTTTATTAAAGCTTACGGATGTCGACTAAGACGGATTAAAATGTTTATGGGATGGTGATGATACTCTATCTTGTAGATACTTATACATTTCGTCGAGTATCAAGTTAATGACAAATAAGGAAAACAAAAAAAAACATATTTTATGCATAAGAGTGCATTAGGGTGTAAATGTAGAGCACGTAAGTATAATTATTATTAACTAGCGGTCCGCCCCGGCTTCGCCCGTGGTACATGTTAACGTTTTCTCTACAATAGAACCATCCTCGTACTTCAAGGAATATAATAAAAAAAGAATTATCGAAATCGGTTCAGCCGTTCTCGAGTTATGCGCTTACCAACACATTTTGCGATTCATTTTTATATATAAGAAGATATCAAGTGGTGCATATTACACTAGTGTTTATAAATTGTATTAAATACATACCAGTAACTACTTCTTTCTTATTACAAGTGGAATAAAACTCCATATTCTTAGCAGTATTACACCCGACTTCCAATTTGTTATATTTGCTACCGGCGCAAGTGATTTCATCCGCCTGTCTCTTACTTCTTAGTATCGGCATGTCCGAAATATTTCTAAGACTAAAATTGAACGATCTTGTATTGTTTACTCTATGGTTATAGTTCTTGTCTCTTTTTAATCTATGTCTTTCAGGAGAGCTGGGTATGCTTCTTTGATGTCTATGGTTTGATATTGTGTATTTTCCTGAATAGGGACATTCTTTTGATTCTGGATTACTTGCTATAAAAGAAATAATTATTAATAATATTATAATATAAATACCGAAATAAGAGTACCAAGTTTAGAACATGTATTATCAGTTAATAGCAGGTTACTAATAACTGATAATACATGTTCAAAATGGTTAAATATTTTTTGTTATTCCTAAACCTAAAGTTTATCAACGAACTTCTTAGTACATACTTCAAAATCGAACTTCCACGACTCTACAATATAATGTTTAATCTTTTTTTTTAATTACTAGGAAATATTATTTATTAACCCTACAAAGCAGAGTACACATAATTGATCAACAAGAAATCTTGTAACATACCAACTAATGTGATATAAGGTGCAGTGACAGCATTAAAATGGTGCGGCGAGCACGCATCGTCGGGCCGCGTGGTCGGCGTGCCGCGTTGTAACTCCGCTATGTAGGTATCCCGCCGGTATAATACTACGCAGACGTAGCGGGATACACTGAAAATAGAGTCAAGATAGACATAAAATCATTGTTAAATTGCAACAGAATTAGAATAACTTTAATTCCTATGAGATTAGAGGAGAATGTCTAAAATAAGTTGGAGAATATGTGTAAAAATCAATCCATTGAGATTCGTAAGATCGTAAGAATATCTGGATGCATGAGCATCAGGTTAATTCCAGAGACTAACATGACTTAGGTCTTCTTTTTTTTAGCATAGACTTACTAACAGAACATTCCACAATCCAAGGTTTCCTTTCATTATAAGCAACGAATTTTTCCAAACGATATTTTCAATCAAACATAATCCAGCATTCACACATGCAAATTTAAAGTTAAATAAAAAATCTTTTTAAGCTTTAGAAAAATAATACATTAGGTGTTATTAGTTCCCAGGTAAAGAAAGATATTCCTAACTCACCAATGATGCTGCCAATGCGCAACCAACGCAACGGAGTTACCGCTCGGCGAGCTGGCTTTAACATTAACGCAGAACACCTTGATCTCAGAACCGGTCTGGTTCGTGATGCGGAGGGTCGCATTCCGCTGGTAGAATGTGTAGTTGCTTGTGAAGTCGAGGGTGTGCCAAGTGTGCGAGAACGTCATCCAGGATGGGAACTGGCAGTTGAAACGGACCGATACTGGAAAGATTGAGATATATTGTTGAAGGCTTTGAAGTGAATCTTCTTTAGGCGCGTTGAGAATAAAATTTCTAGGTCACGCCACGCAATGCCTTCCGGTCTTATAGTATTTCGACAATTTTTATAGGTATCTTTGAATCTTGCCAAAGAAGTTTCACTTCTGACACGTGTGTGTACGGTACACACGCTCTTTTTTAATAGTTTCGCAATCTGACAAGTGCTTATGTGATAAAATAAATATTCAAGTTATTTCGAAATTAAAATAAAATTAGAACTCTAACGTTCATAATTATTGGTGAGGACAATAGTTCTTTCAAGAACATTGCCGCTGTGTTATTTGAATTCGCTTCGTTATAGAAAACTTAATAATAATTATAGCTTTCAAGTTGATGTCGAGGTCATATAGATATTTTCGGAATATCGCCTATTTCTATATCGTCACGAAGTGTTAATAATCCTATATATCATTCTTATTAAAATTTCACTGTGAACGTACCTCGTTTCAAAGCCATAGTTCTGGAACCTTCTGTAGCACTAAAGAGTCCATTGCACGTGGCGTCACCGGATTGTGCTACTCTGTATTCCACGCCTCCAGGGGTAACAGGGTTTTCTTTTAGACTCGGATTTGATGCTGGAAAATTAAGAATTATACATTAAAAAGTGAAATTCTATATCTACGTGTGTTTACAACAAAATAAAATTATCTAGGACAGACTCAACCTCGTCCAATGTTATCATCTTAGCTTAATAATTAAATAAATATTATTACATATTTTATTTATTTAATGAACCTAAGTTTTGGATAACTGTAAGTATTTAATACTTCTGTAAAGAAAAAACGGACCTTTACTGAAATTTCTGAAATTTTCTTAAGAAACTGCAACAAACTTTTATAATTGCCATCACGATAAAAGTTTTGCTGAAATTAAACTTTTCCTTATCGATTGAAGTTCTGATTACATGAACTAGTGTAGTAATAGACTAGTGACTGTCACTAAATCTAATTAAAATTTAGTGAAATCGATAGATAGATAATAGATATTAAAATATTGGTCAGTTATATTGGTAGGTAAGTATCTCTCATGTCCGTTGCAATTTCTGATTGGCAATTAGAAACTTTATTGTTTTAGGAATTGTATATTTATATACCTACTTATTTATGATGCTTACACTAAGACCTAAGTCCAGAAGATCATTATTAACCGGAATCAAAGATTATTTCGTATTAAAGCTAAGATATCAATCTAGCTAACATAAAAACCTACATCTATTAAAAAGCGACCACCGCAGCAAAAATAAAAGAAATGTTAAGTCTTACCAATACCATTTGTCTTCTCGTAGACGAAGCATCTGTATCGGTCTTCGTTGCTGGTGGCGTGGTTGTGGTGGATCTTGCCCACGAGGAACCGTAGGCTACCTTCCTTCCACGTGGCGAGACATTCTAATTCTTCAACTGTAAATTAAAAAAGTTTTGGTAAATTCCTTTATTTTTTTGTAAAAATATATGACTTGGATTAAATATAAATTAATGTAGATCTATTTTCTGGACTTCGCGCAAAATAAACGTTAGGTAGGTACGTAAAGAGATCTCGACTTTGGACACTTTTTGGAGCTTTAAATGTTGTGTTTTTACCAATAATATTTTTTTTATAAATTTAAATGCACCCTTTATTATTTGAGTGGTTATACACTTAGGTACAAGCTATTGTTGTAGGACTAAAGAGTAATCAAAGAAAATCCAATATTTTTTAACTCGATTTAGACTTATCCGCTTTTTCATCTATGTAGGCGTGTTGGGTTCTAAGTGCCTTCTCAAATTGTGGGATTGCGTCCACGGATTAATTAATTAAATTGGTGGGACTTTTCAACTTATTTGCAACTCTCTTACCTTTCTTACTAATATACCTACGTAGGTACGTAATTCTTGAAGTTATTTATTGGGAATCATTATATAAATCTTAACCAAACATACATTTATGTATTGCACAATAAACAGTATATGAAACGAATATATAGGCGTCATAATAATATGCTTAGTTTTTGCAATATTCTGGCAACAAATTTGCGATACGTTTAGCCCTGTTCTCAAGTTGCGTGCGTTATATTTCATGAAATGGACGGTCGCTTAATAATGTGGGCGAATTTTACGATAGGGCTACGATCCGATGAAATACAGTTTTCATGAAGTAGGCACACAAAATGCTGTGTAGAGCAACGCACGAAAATGTTCACAGGCGTACTTAATTTTCACCGGTTACTCAGAGACTTTCATACATAGTATTATGTATGAAAGTCTCTGAGAAGTGTGTGTTTAGTTCTCTAGTAAATGTGTGTTTTCAAAGCTGAATGAATTTTGATAAAATTTTATAGCATGTCAGCTTGGAAATTTTTACAGCATTCCCAAAGAAGAGACTACTATCAGAATTGAGAAACTATTTAGAAGTTACAGCTAATATCATGAAAAAGTAGACGCCATAAATGTAATTTCATTTCTAAAAATTGCTAGTATAATATACAAGTAAAACGTAACGAAATATTACTATTTAAAGCGAACAAGAAACATTGTTGCTATTTTTATGTGTCGCGACTCGGTCGTCAGCCATTTCTAAGATATACGCCTAAAATAGACGAACATAATAATTTATTTACGGTTTTCAAGGAAATAATAACATCCATTCTATTTGGTATAACAATGTAAATATTAATAACATACAAAAATAAATATTTCTCATTCCACATAAAATTATTTTTAGAATCAGCAAATAATATTGGGATGAAAATTGTCAGGATTTATCTTTTTCGTGAACAAATGCTTAGAGGAATTGAATAGGTAATATTTACACACAGTAAAAGAAAAATCCAAAATTATAGCGAATCTAAATGGACTCTACATAAATAGTAGTAATGTAGTTTTTATAAGAGCCTTTTATCACCTGTGTGTTTCTTTCTTATACAGTGTTGAGCAGTGATTTAATAAGTTATAATATAAGTAAAAATTTCCTTATTGTACACATATTTTTTGTTACAAAAACCAACTTTTTAAAGTAAGTTATTATACCACTAATCTAATATCAAAGTTCAATGACCGATATTCACAAAAGACATACAATAAAATTAATAATAAGTCCTACTAAGTATATTCCACTAAAATGGTAGCGAATAAAAGTAAATAGAAGGCGGTAGACGGTAGACGCTGACGCTAGCATTCTGTCAGACATCGGGACGCGTATTGTTTCGATAAAATTAATGTCTCCTCCATTGTGCGCCACAAACGACTTCAATAGACTAGGTTAATTGACTTTTCAGTTAGATGTACATTTTTCAACGGCTTGACGTTTTATTAGGGGACCCCGAATGGCGGGCGCTTATGTGCTTTTTTCGTTTGGTGTATTAATCTGAGCGAAAGATCACTTGATTCTAGAATTAAATTTTGAACATTGCTTTGTATCAAAAGTGAAGTCCCGTGTCCCCGTAGTGGGGTAAGGGGCAGATGCATTATTCATACATCTGTTTCACTGATCGATTTTCTTTAGAGACAAGTAGGTGTCTTCTGTGTCCTGCCAGACCGAGACATTTTTTTTTTCTTCGTCTCCACCGGGAATCGAACCCAGGACCCATCGGTTCTACGCTCAAGCCCCAACCACTGTACCAAGGAGGCGGTCTCTCGGCTTTGTATCAAAGTAAACTTTTTATACGATTTTGTATGTAAAGGTTATTTAAAACGTAGAGAAACAGAAACCTCATATATGCCTAACGTGTCCACTTATGATATTTTTATGACATTCATGTTTCATTTATATGCGTCACTGGCAAAATGAGACGTCGTTTACGGATTTAGTAAACAAGCTTATCTATTTGGAAATGTGTGACACAAAACGTATTTCACCTTTATATTCTGAAAGGATTCTACTTAAGCTAATAACAGTAAAATCTCATTAAAGCAAACTGCAAACGCGCTAATATTATCTCAAATCACTTTTCCGCTAAATTAACTGGAATACCTCAAAGAATTACGTGTAAAACTTGTGAGAATCGCAACCGATATCAATCTTAGGATTTTCCCGCTAAAGCGAGACGCAAGGTATCAAGATTGAACACTTAGTTTTCTGATATGGGAGAGGACACTTTTACGCCCAACTTTCTTGGTAACTTCGTTTCTTTCAAACTGATAATTTAATCTTTTGAAGACAGTTTCATTACTCGCTTTAAGTTTGCTGAATTGGCTGGTGGGTATTTCGATTGCTGTTACATGTGTTCTTTTTAATTTATTCCTTTAAGGAATAGCCGTTTGTCATTAGGTATTAAGCTAGTTAACTGAAAAGGAATGATAATAAATATTTCGTATATAGTTGAAGCTATACCACATAAAGTCGATATATCTACAACCTTTTTTTTTTTTTTTTTTATAGTGGGGAAATCTTCCAAAGATACCCACGGCCCCCGGGGAAGGAGCCGTGGGTTATGTCGGATTCTTACCGACTAAAACCCCACTGTGTTCCGTCGAGCCGCTTTAATGATGGGGCCGCGGGTATTTGTTAGAATTCTTCCGCGACATATATCTACAACCTATAAAGAATAATTCATGAAAAACAATCAATGTATGTGTTACCAAATCAACGCATTGCATGTTGCCGTCATGCAGTTTTAAAGAGCATTATTTATTACTATTTATATTTGAAGCATTATCTTGATAAACGTATTTCAGTAAATGACTGACAAAAACTTCTGCAATTCCACAAAGAAATAACAATACTAAGATTTTATGAATTTCAGCATACCTAGGATTCCTCCTAGAATTCAAGACTCGTGAAAATATTTCCCAAAGAAAAGGCTAATTATGTTCGCAAAAAACATTCACGTTTTTCAGTGGGAGCGAAATTACGACGGAATTTAATTAGATTTTATTTTTAATTAGCATTTCATAGATATTAAAGAAAACAAAAGTAGCACCGTTGGGAAATTTTCCAATTTTCACGTAATGAAGCAGTTTTTTTAGGGAAAATTATTATTTAATTATCTATTTTTAACTAAGATTGTATCACGCTAGGACAACTTTTTTCTTGATTTTTCAATATAGAATTTTGCTTTTATTATAGTTACTGTTGTTTATTAAAGTATCAAAACTTTGGAAGATGTTAACTACAGGTTATTTTAAAGCGTGTTAAAACAATAGACTTGTGTTTGGCTGTCTGCCCAATGCATTTGTACGCCATATTGTGACTTCTTTATTTTCATGTTTCGTAAATAGACCAACAAATCGGTATTTATAGAGGCTCATATAATAACAGATAGTTAAATAAGAAGTTATGAAAAATAGTTTAGAATTTATTCTATTATATGTTACAAGCTTTTATGGTATTTTTTTTATCATAGAACTAAGGGGCTGAAATAAAGCTGTTAGGTATCTATTGCAAAAATATCATAAAATGTTAAAATATATCTAAAGTATTTAAATGAATATCGAAGATCGATGATCTTAATTATAAATATCTTTAACCCAATATTACCTACCATTGCTTTTGAGGTAGACGGTATTTCTAAAATAGTTCTTCAGGATTCAAAAAGATCAACTTAATGGATGAAGTTTTGTTTTAATAGAAGCGCGAACTGCGGTATGGATTTTAACCTCGCTGGGTTTCAGAAATCCTAATCGTTGTTCTGTCGAAATGAAAAAGTTTACTTTTGCGCTTTGCGTTAGTAATTATTAATAAGACGGGGTTAAAATTGGAAGATGCTCTTAAAGCATGAATTGCAGACTTTATTCCTGACGTTCAGTTGAATATCCTTACTATATCTTGAGTAATATGAAATAGATATCGTTAAGTTTATCTCATTTTTCAAGGAAACTTTCGTAAAAAGCTGAAAAAGGTAAATAAAAACGCCTTAAAAACATCTACTCTTCTGATTTTTTTGGCAAATATTGTTTATTTGAATGCCTTGCAAAATGATAAGATTTATGAATTAGTAGAGCTGACATAATAATATAATCGTAATTTATTCGTCGTTAGTATTACGATCGATTATTTCCATTAGTCCATTTTATGACTACGATGCAGTAGGTATAGTTAAAACTCATTGTGCAATATAAGTAAAGTATTTTTTGTTCATTTAGGTTTATCTGTTTGTAGTAGTAGGTATGTATAAATGTTTTTCATATAAGGGTGCTTATAAATAATGATTCATTCAAATTCATTACTAAAGAGGTGCTTGTACTAATAACTTGTTCTTAGCTTTCATTTAGTCATCAGGTGATACATAGGATCAACATTGTTTGAACTCCAAAAATAAAAGCATCAAGAGTGATTTTTTCTCTTACCAGTACTTTCAGAACCGTAGACGTCAGGACATGCTTGATAGTTGAGAAGGAGTCTAGAATCTTCCGTACAACTCTCTATTGAGGATGCGGGGAATTTGCAGTCGCCATGACCTCTGGAAAATGAAGAATTAACGTTATTTACGTATTGTTATTGTACTTCTATAAGAATAATATGACTTAACCCTACAGTAGTCGCGTGGTCTACACGTGTAGTCCAGTACAAAATTGTTTCATCCTTCGTGTAAGTACATACTCTAAGTTGAATAATTGCCGCATGCACTCAGTGTAGCGCGAAGAGTTGATTATTTTAAATAGAAAATATATGGCAATGAAGATTTATAAATAAACAGACTTGTTAATTTATTTGTGTTATTATTTCTTGTTTTAAAAATGGTATACCCTTGTAGACCACGCGACCTCATACGTCATTTTTAGATACGCGACTACTGTAGGGTTAACAATGTGTAGATGATGGAATTCCTAGAGGCTTCCCTTCCTTTCTTATGTTTTATGTTGTTCTTCTTATGTGTAATATAACGAGTGTATCGATAGTTTGGAAGCTATTATTGGAAAAGGCAAAGGTAAACTTGAAACTTTGTTCCGTAGATGTCAGTCTCTTTCAGCAACTTGTGAATACTCTAAAGAACATTTGTTAATGATTAATTACATTTCTACTGGGTATATTGTTGCCACGTAACCTAACCTGACGTATGTGTTTATCATATCTACTTTAGGAAGAATATTGGGCGATGTATGTGGCTTTTTGGAAAATCATTGCGGACTCTTTTTTATCAAATACGAACAACGATAAATGTTGATGAAGTTTGTAAATTTGTTTATTATTACATAGTAAGTATTTAGATATTATAGGTACCTATTGTAAAAGATAATATGTACCTATAATGTCTGTTCACTTTAAAATTGTTTATAAATAAAACACGGGACATATTTTCAACCAGTGACCACATTACCGCTATTTTGGTAGCAAACCCATATGTACCGCCGATCTATTTCTATGTTTTAGCTTCAGTCATGAATTCATGCTGTAATTACGAATGACGTCTGTCGTCAGCCGCGCCGCGATCGATACACTTAATGACGTTTTAATTTTCCCTCTGTACAGTGTTGCCAACGTAGGCGATTTTTCGCCATTTAGGCTACTCAGAATGAGAATCGGCGACGAAAAAATCTAAAGGGCGACTGGTCGCCGATTAGGCTACCTCCAGGGAAAGATTTTTGTTCTTAATCTGAGCTATACTTTTCTTTTAACAAACGTTTTTATCGGGACAGGTCACGCCGCACGCGTATTTTTTTGCACACCTATCCTCTGCAAGCCCGGACATTTAAGCGCAAACAGCCCCGTGGCACTCTTGTGCCCATGCACGTACTTGACACTTGTGGGAACTCATTATTTACAATAGAATACAATAATATGTATGATGTAACTATATTTCATTCTAAATTTGGTTACATAATAAAATAATATTGTAATACTGTGATAATACTATGGAC
This sequence comes from Colias eurytheme, assembly GCA_907164685.1. Lineage (NCBI taxonomy): Eukaryota > Metazoa > Arthropoda > Insecta > Lepidoptera > Pieridae > Colias > Colias eurytheme. The sequence goes on along the minus strand of CAJQZN010039427.1, from coordinate 67,030 downwards.
AAAGTGATAGCTTCCCTCGCATTCACACAAGTAAGCCATCAATATATTATTATGAAAAAATCACAGAAAAAATATATACTTCGAACTTACAATTTAATATAATAAAAAAATGATAATACATAATTGTACTTTTTTTGACCGATTTTCTGGAAATTTAATTCTATTATGACATGCGAGGTATTTATTATTTTGTTTGTAAGTGTACAGTCTACCTTTAAGTGTACAATAATTGTTACATTATTAAGTGTACAGTATTTAAGAATATGATAATAAAGTTTTAGTTAACAAATCTGTATTTTTTTTCAACAAATTATTTAAAATTACTCTAAATAGTAAATACAGCTTTTTTTTCGGCCGGCCGGTTCTACCTATATTAATTCTTGCTCTGTGGCATGTCTGTGGCCGCCGGCCGGTACGCGTTGAACGGGAGTAACGCTCATAGCCACAGAGCTCATAGCGTGTTTTAAAGATGGCTTATGTCTATTTATCACACTGGAACGTATCATAAACTAGCTGCGCTCCGCGGTTTCATCCCCGTGGCTCCGCTCCTGTTGGTCTTAGGCCTTATCGTGATAATATATAGGTAGCCTATAGCCTTCCTCGATGAATGGGCTATTTTACACCGAAAGAATTTTTCAAATAGGACCAGTAGTTTCTGAGATAAGCGCGTTCAACAAACAAACTCCTCAGTCTTATAATATTAGTAAGTAAGTAAATATATAGATAAATTGATGAAAACTACATTTTATTTTATTCATATTGATATTTTGGTGTTTGGGCTACTTTAGGCTACTTCAACTGAAATTCGGCGATTTTAGGCTACTTCATGCATGAAAAACGGCGACATTAGGGCCAGTTCTGTTGGCAACACTGCCTCTGTAACGAATGATGCCCTTATATGCTGTTAAATTGTGTTATGTCCAAATGTATAGATTAAGAGAGCATTTTTGGGTTAGTCTGATGCGAGTTTAATTCGTTGCTTTTATTTTCAAAATAATGTTTAAGTTTTTTTGAAAAAAAGGAAAACTATGTAATTTGTACTATTTGGAAATAATGACTTAGATACGTTTTGCTTTTTATTGAAATTGATTGAAATGTTTTTATGAGGAAGCGTTTAACATTTAAATGAATAGAGAAATAGAGCTTCAATTACTACGATTAATAAAATACCTAAAACACCAATATGTTTGAGTAAATAAGTCTATTAATTAATATTATATATGTACAAACGGAGTTATAAATTCTTCCATTGTAAGTAACTTATATAGTATATAGTATAAGTACTACCAAATTTTTATCCCTTCTTAAAAATTCACCAAGTTTCATCTTCCTGTGTTTTATTCTTTTGTAACGAACTTGACTTCCTCCGAGACTGGGCAAGTAGTAGAGTGTTTTAGCAACTTTCCTAACGCTTTTAAAAGCAGCAATAACCTTCTAAAACAATGGAATTTCAAGCTATTAAAAGAACTTTCAGTTGAACGGTAAATACATTTTCTTGTAAGATTTTTATTTTCATATTACGAAAGTGGAACAGAAATGTTATCTAATCTAATTTTTAATGTAGAAGTTTCTTAATATTCTGCGACGCATTTTTGCATCCTTTTGTTTTCAGTTAAGACATTTGTATAGTTATAATAATTGTCCTAATTTACCTGTTGTAAGTGAAGGAAAACGGTGCTTTCAAAGGGCAGTCGACTGGCTCAGCATTTTCTCTGAACATGGAGTATAGCAGAGCGTCTCCAGTTATGAGTGAACAGAGGTGAGGTAGGGCGTCTCGTCGGTGACAAAAGGCTGCAAACAAATATCACATAAATGACTCATGCTTTTCGTTACGAGCTTATTATGAGTCATGCATGAACATTATGAAATTTAAGGGCGTTTTGTAAGAAAAATTCATGAACACAATTCACATAGAAATAGCAGTGAACAATATATTAAATTGCTTATCAAGATGTCTCAATGACGTAATTAAATTGTATCATAATTCCTTTTATGGTAAGAGCGATAATATTATGAGTCTTTCAGTGGGTTTTTACATCCTTATACAGACGGATTTGGTGATGGGAATTACGAAATCTATTTCTAATTGTATCAGTCATAATCTAGACAAAAAGAAAATGGTTACATTAAGCTAAAGCCACACGAAATAGCTCAAGAAATTCGGACACGCTAAGACTAAGACGGGACTTGTTTCTAGGCGCTTACAAGATGAATGTAGGTGCTTTGAGAAATACACCTTTGTCCTTTACAGCCATCTAGCTGGATATTACAGTTTCAGTACATTTGCTTGGTGTATAACGTTGGAATTCAAATGCATAGCATCTACTTTTTTAATTTTGTTTACATTTAATAAATATATATCTTCGTCTAGTGCAAATGTTAATAATTATATAGGTACTTGGACAGTGTAGTAATTTAAATATTTATAAGTGAAAGTAATAAAAATATCGAATCTGAACTAACTACCTATAATGTAAATAGCTTCAAAATATTTCCTTATTTTCTACATAGGGACCTAATATTGTGAAAACATGAAAATTCATCTTTACGAACGAAGTCGGCAAGAGTCCCTAGTTGTTTAAAAATAAAATATACTTACTTTCCTTATATTGTAGAACATTAATGTGTTTTTCATGCATCACTACACAGCGATAACAGCCTTTCCTATAACAAAAGAATACAATTTTGTAGTGATACATAAATTATTTCTGCGAGGATTTTTTGGATTCCAATTGTATTCTTTATTTAGAATATGAATAAGAGATTTCATTTATCAAGGAAAGGGACCTGTTGAATAAAATGTATTTGTTTCCATAAAAGAAACCTACAGGTTAATGCAGGGAGATTCCAAATCTACAAATCCTCTTCCTTTGTGGACCACGTTTATGTTTGGATTTATGAAATGCATGTAATAAAGTTTTTATTTATAGCAAACAAAACTCAATGATGATCGTGTGTATTTTATTATATTTAATTCGTTTCAAAAGGGGTGTTCAAGATCTGAAAACATTTCGCTAAAATATTCACAAACTCAATTCTTGAAAAAATAAAATGACATCTTCATCTCACATTTCATTTAACTCATTCATAATTTATACAGATTGCGAAAATGCCATGATAAATGTCTGGAGATTGTATCGATCAAGCTCTGAGACAGGCAAGAAGACAATATCTCCGCATAATTCTGGCATTAAAATTATCGCTGAATTCAGCCTTATTTCATAAAATTTAACAGATAACAAGTGAAATAATTTCATTTGTAACTGTGATTTATCTGCACGTTAAATTCATGTTATCATTTTTTTGGTTAGAGACACTTCAAAGCGATGTTAATGAATATGATATCAAAGCGAAATTTTAATCAGTGCATCGATTTTCGGTCACACTATAAATCGACGTTATCACTGTTGAATATATTGTAACGTGATTAATTTTTCTAGAGCTATTAAAAATAATTAAAGGGATACATTGATGTATATAAAAAATAACAAATAATTAAGGCAATTTGCTATAGGTAGTTTATAACACAGTTTTAAATAATTTCTATTAAGTATTAATTTATTGATGAAAAAGTTTTAACGAAATTGAATGAAGATGAAGAATGTGCACTCCTGCATTTACGTACGTACGTACTGGTTGTACTGTGTTTAAATGTTAGACTGCTTCTTTGTTACTTTAGATTCCTTAGAACATAGAACTTACAGCTAGCGAAAAAAAGTATTTTCATACTGAAAATTGCCACACATCAAACTAAACAGCCACTTACTCATCAACTATCAAGAACTTATCTCCCTCGGAGGAGAGGCACCGGCCCTTATTGGAGAGGATGTTGCCCTCTATCAGGATCGGCTGTATCACACCCGACTGGAACCACTTGCCTTGCCACCGGGTGGGGAAGGCACAACCTGTGGACGAAGAAATAGTTTAATTTTTGATGTAAAGTTTGATCAAACTGTCGTACTGAATAAAGTGAAAAATCTTGGTATTTTCTTGTGTTTGATTTACTAGAGTATTATACATGTATTTATGATATAAATATAATGAATAAATCGCATTTAAAATCCTTTAGTCTTAAGTTTGTAAAAACTCTATTTTAATGCATAGGTATAGGTACGTAGAGAAGGTGTAATGTATGGATAAATAAGGAATACGTTATATAATGTATCCTTTGCCTCGTGTTCATGAGTAGAACTACTCTTCACATATCCATGCAAATACATAATAATATTTATAGAGACGACGTCCTAAGACCATGTCAAAATTAACCAATGAGGTACACATTTACTCAGATAATATGAAATTAAAAGCATGGTTTTTCTAGAAATGTCTATTAATTAGTGTATATGATAAATAATGATTTTATATTTCTCCCACAAATGATATCAATATAGTTTGGGCTTTTCCAGGTACAAAATTGTTGCGAATATGAAATTGTAAATTCGTATGAATTTGATATTAAAATTGCAAGTTGTAATTTTATGATATTGTATCAAAAAACTGAAATATAATTAAAATTGCTTAACAGGTTATATTATTGCTCTTCTTTTGGTGGTTGTATGATTTATAAAGGCAACCTATATCGACTAATGAGCAATGGGTACAATTTATTATTTAATAACTTGAAATGTAATAAATTCTTCACCTTATAAAATCAGTACCTATAGTTAGATATTTATCAAATATCTTACTATACATACTGTATATATTTATAGCACATTCTTATTTATTGGTTTCAAGCAGTTTCCAGTTAACTTTTGTCACCTCTATCAACACGCTTATGTCTTTAATCTTTCCCTTCACATAAAAGAACAATATAGACAAAAAATAATCTGCTATACTAACGGCAACACAATAATCTCGAAGTCAGATCGTGCGAACTCAATACAGGCCAGGAATTTCACATACACAGCTAAATATTTCACAGAAAACAGCCTTTTTAACGTTTCTATAGAGTACAACGTTAAAAAGGCTGTTAAATAAAATAAACGCTATAGCGTTTATTGGCTATTGGTAAATAAGACTCAGTTTAAGATTTAGATTATAAATGAATACCAAAGTCAATCTATTTTTGACGGACATCCCCGAATACGACGGAGGTTCACCATTCATAGTGTAATTTTACGGTTTACTGTATCAGATATTTAAGATCTTGCAGGTGTATCGATCTAAATGTGTTGCGGTAGAAAAGTTGAGATATTTTATTATTCTGTACTTTATTTAAAGTTAAATGAACATTTAAGCCCAAATGAAATTAACATTAAATTCCTTTCATGCTTTATGTGATTAATATTTGTCAGACTTAAGAATTAATATAGCCACTTAGCGCTTCCTATTCAAGTAAAGGCATTTGGCTAGTGCATCAAACATTGGACAAAATTGTTCAATATTGAGTACTCTGAAAGAATGATCTAAGCCTATCTGGATTGAAAGCATTTCAAACTAATCTGAAAAAAAAAAACAACAGAGATTAACTAACTAACCCAATTCCCAGCCGCAGCAAACATTAGATCAAAATAAACTATTCCAACTTGATTTATATTCAAAAAGCCGTTTGATATAGTCATTGTGGTCGTATTATATGCAATAAGCGGCAATGAACCGGCAATTATAGTACAATGCGTGCATCATTTGAGCGCCCCTTGCAGTCGACATGAATAAAAATGAGATGTACGATGAATGACGGATGCTGTCGAGATGTTAACGATCTCACATCACGGTAATGTTTAACTAGAACGCTATGAAGATGCGATCCTTTGTGATATGATCCGTGCGGTCAAGTGTGTAAAGGGCCTGGGATGGAATAAAAATCTTAAGCAGAGCACAATGCACTATAATAATTCCCGCTTTATTTATTATAGGCAAAGTCTATATAATCTTATTCCAAGTTATAACTTATTTAAACAAAATTTCAACCAAATACGGATGTCTCGAATGTCATTAACATTTGCAGGATTGGCTTACTCTCCATACATTTTACATCACAACAAATACATTTTTTTTCGTTTATTACTTAGGATATGTAGAAATAGAACTGTAACGAATAATAGTGCTTTAGACGTTAAATATTAATATTCTTCTTTAAAACGCTGCCCTAAATACGACCGTTTGAAGGGGTGAAATAAAATAGGACACTCCAAGATTTGGAACGACAAATGCCAGTATGCTATTCGTCTTTAGAAAAAGAATAAATTTGTATAACGCATAGAGAATTAAATAGAGTAAAGAATCAGTTATCTAGCGTCTGTTCAACATAAAACTGCACTATAATGTAATTTTCTACGCCGTCGCCTTTAACAAGATAAATATATTACTCCAATTCAATTCCCTTAACCAAGCTGCTGTCGGGTGTTTTTTCTAATTATCAATAACGACATCATTTTGTTAAGGGTGATAATTGGTCGAGAGTTTATATAGATAGGTTCTCGTATATTATGTATTCTAGCTAGTGGGTTTTCTTGTTAATCGGATAAAAGAAGCTTGTACGTCACTTTACAAATAACATCCTTATTGAAAAGAAAATGGTCTTTTGATGAGTCGATCCTTTAGTATATACTATAATTAAAAAGTGAGGCTCATAGGTATATCGGTAGCAAATACCAATACAATGCGGGTTTTCTTGATACCATGAGGTTAAGTGCCTTTTAATATTTCTCTACATAATTCTTCAGAAGCTGATCAGTTTGGAATCGTGCCCAGATTATGGTAATAAGCTAGTTCCATATTACATTCGGCTTAATTATTATTGGCGGAATACACTACAAGCTCACCTTTGCCTTATCATTCGTGGAATAAAAGCATGGTATTATTTTATACATCTCTCATTATTCAGTTAAATGAAGGGACAAAATGTAAGGGATAGCCTTAATTATTATTATTTTAAGTCAGTGTACAGTCGGATATTGGAGTTAATCATAGAGATCTAGAGAGATGCCAATCGCTTGCGCTGAGTACGAAACCGTGTCTCATAAAAACACATTCATTAACGCACACAACTGCAGTAAACAAAATCAAAACAATACTTCGCGTTGTGTGCGTGTCATCACACAAAAATATGAGAGCGACTATTCGTTCGCACACTAGATTGTAAGTGACGTACGTATACAGCACCGCTAAAGTTTGTTCTCTTTTTGTACATATTGCTGCGACACCGGCCCCTCCCCCTAACCATATCTCCCTTTAGTTTCTGTGATCTGTGGAGTTAATATAAGCGGATAAGCTTAAACAAACATTCAGACGTGCGCATTTTTATATACCTAATTGATCCTTACGTATACGTAAGTTGGTCAACTAAGTTTACCTAGTAGAGCTATTATTTTGACATAGATTAACTCTTTTTTATTAATTTTCTATCTTTTTGACCTATCACTAGTCTAAATATCCTAATTAAGGCTTTAAACCCATATTAAAAAGCGCAAGCATCATGGCAACTTCATTGTTTTCAAAGTGGCTCAGAATTTAATCAAGCATTCAACCACGCCCTACAAAAAACCTGAAGTTAAGCTTGAATTAGATTTTTAGATAGTGCAATAATGGTGTTTATAAACGCGACGCTGAATAAGCGGCCAAATTAAATGGTCTCCTTGTATAACGGTTGAACATACAAGGAACGTTGTATTTAAATTAACCGGGTACACTTAATTACTTAATTTCGATTAAGAGACGCCGCCCGTTGATTTATTAAATCATTTTTATTACGCGGCGTGGCGTTGTTTCAGGTTTAATAATCATTTTAAACGGTATTAATTATTGCAGGTACGTTAACAAATTATACCTACTGTGATTTTTAAATATTATGTTTCTGTTTGCTTTCACGTACATTATGCTTTATTTAACTTAATTGTGCATAGACTAGCTTTTTCAGTGAGGGTTTTCTTGCGTTTTTATCATTTGGTATTAAAACATTATATTTATGTATTACAATCTACTAAGTGCTAACGAGAGTGTAACTTGGTTTATTTTAATTTTTGGAAGAGAAGCTTGAAATGTTTTTTTTTTTAAGAAAAGAAAGTTCGTTCTTTAGAAGAGGTTCATAAATATAAATTTTACCCGCCAACAAAGTAATAAGTATGGTGATACTTGAAACAGCTCTCCGTAATACTATAGCTAATCGAAACTAAATATTAGTAAGTAACAAATGCCGTCTATAAATGTCAACAGCCCATAATAAATTGCTCGCACTCAAAGAAATTAAACGAAGGAATTGGAACTGTAGTACTAAAATAAGCAGCGAAAGAATTGCTTCGTATTAACACCCCTTGTAACCTTAAGATTGTACACTTAATATTGATTGATTGGTTTAAGTTTTATTCTTATTCCCCGTATAGGTAAGTAAAGACTAGCTGTGTAGGATTTTATACAGTGGGTGGTAGGTGTAGAATAATAAAATAAATAATAAATATTTCAGGACAATTTTTCACACACGGCACGATCTGATCCCATACTATGCTTTCGCTTGTGTTATGGAAACCAGATGGCTGAAAAACATACATATATAATTTTAAATAAATACTTCTACTAATATTAATATAGATATTCAACACCCAGACACAGAGCAAACATCTATGTTCATCACACAAATATTTGCCACGGGTGGGAATCGAACCCACGATCGCTTGGAAGGCAGGGCCACTACCAACCAAGCCAATCGGTCAATCAGATTAGATATCTTTCATTATGTATCTATGGTAGATACAGGTTTATAGTGACACTATTGAGTATATTGTTTGAGAAAACATGCCCATATACATATAAATGATATTTACTCTACTTAAAACTCAATACTCACAAAAAATTATCGTGGATAGCGTTTAAATTCACCTAGTACTTTAAACATTACTTTAAAGTATTCATAAGTAAGTTTTGTATGCAAATTACATTCGTTATTGAAGGAAAACAATAGTCATTAACCGTCGACTCGATACGATATCCGCAGGAAGCTGTGCATTGTGTACTAATAATTATTCATGTCAGTGCACGAGCGAAGCAAAAATTGCGTACCTATCCATTTTATAACCTTTTTGTAACAGTGGTAATCAGAATCGTTGCCATGGTAACCATCTAATAATTTAACTGAATTTAACATATATGTTTGATATATCAAAAAAAGTTATAAAACAAAGTGCTCTTCCACGTTTGTTTGTGTGTCTGTTCGCGATAAAATAAAAACTATTGCATCAATTTTCATACTGTTCTCACAAATGGATAGTGTGGTATTCGAGAAAGATTATAGTACCTATAAATTTTATAAGTTTTAGACGACTCGAGCGAAGCTGCAGGCGCAAAGCTAGTATGCTGTATGATATTTTAGTCATAGTTTGCTTTTAGTTCGTGTGAATTTGTATAATATAGGCTGAATTGTATTTCTCTAGTTACTAAGACTTCTTGGTATAATATACTTACTAATAAATAATTCGTCAATTTATCTATGTAAAGCTCTGCACTATCTTTTGGCTCGAAATACGTTATTTGTTTAAAAACAGCACTTACTGAAAACAAGATAGTGCATGCAACGGCTAAACCGGGCAATAAATTTATATGTTTGTCAGGATAGTACATTATTGCTTACTTTATATTTTGTCGGGCGCAAAATAGACGGAGTTATTTCGCAGAACCGTTGAGATTATATTTTATCACAAGGTAGACATTTGCGTAGGCGAAGCCACGGGCGAAAACAAGTTTCCTATTTGTACAAAATGGCTTCTATTTCTAGGAGAAATTCTGATAACTGTCAGGCTGTTGTTTCTATGGTCTGTAATGTGATATCCCATTAGAAATATGATTTAGAGGAAACCGTGAACATAATAGTAGATTATGATTATAGTAGAAGTGATAAAATTACGAGTGTCGACTCTGGAAGAGAGTTCTTGCAAGGAGCGAAATAAATAATAATGTATCGTTTCTTCTTTGTATATAATTTGTGCATAAGTTTGTGCATATACATTTAATAAAGTTATAACAGAATAACTATAAAATATTTTTGTCGGAATGAATTCATGGAAAAATTTACTAAGTAATACACTAGGTTATGTAGGCAAATATTCACGGGACCGTTTCGTAGAACTGAAATTTCATTAAAAATTTCAAACAAAATATAAAATGTAGTCCATTGTAAATCTACACTACTCTTATATTTTACTATTTTAAAAGTTATTCGTAGTATTTTGAACAATCGTGCTGCAGTTTACAAGGAATTTAGAATGACTATGGGACGCGACTTGCTGAAGAAGGAATTCAAATCGTCCCTGCTGCAACTTAAAATTGTTTCTCTTGACGCTGTTCATAAAATGCGGTAGTTTCGAATGAAATAAACATATTTAAAGAGGTGATTAAAACATGTATTCTTGACCTGACCTCGCGTTATGTAATACTAACTACGGTACTTTACGTAGCGATATCTACATAGGTTGGACGGTGGCCAAAGCAAAGAGCAAATTAAAATATTTTGGAACAAAACATATTTATGGTACAAAAAGAGTGTCAGCTTGATTTCAATGAGGTCTCCGTACAAAGATATCATTGTGCAATGTGCTTATAAAATTTCTATTTTATTCATTCGAATAAGTAGAATTACATAAAGAACAATTAAAATAAATGAGATATTTACAGAAATAATATATTCACTACAGTATCTTTATGTAATTGAAATAAGAAACTGGGTGCCGTAGGAATCAACACAATACACGGTAGGACGTTATACCAATAATTAAAATAAATTGTTCGTTTTTATTCCACAGGGCGGCTACATAGTTTTCTCTGCGCATTATATTTATACTTACGGGCTTTAATTTATATTTCGTTATTTTTGGGGCTTCATCTTATATATAAAATTCTCGTGTCACAATGTTAGTCTGCATACTCCTCCGAAACGGGTGGACCGATTCTCATGAAATTTTCTGTGCATATCGGGTAAGTCTGAGAATCGGCCAACATCTATTTTTCATATGTACCACGGGCGAAGCCGGGGCGGACCGCTAGTATATTTATATGTTTCTAATTAAGCTGCCTGAAATCATTATTCGTTTAAGGAGTTATTCTAGTAAATCAGATAATTATAGTTTGAACACCTTGATTGATAAGGGACGGCATACACCACATTATTTCTTATATTGATATAAGAAATAATGTGGTTTATATAATAACCACATTATTTCTTATATTGATATAAGAAATAATGTGGTGTATGACTCAAACAATAAAGAAAATGCTCGTAAATTCCAATTAACTCTCGCACTAAGCCGTCCCTTATCAATCAAGGCAAGTAAACGACGTTACATGTTTAATTCCCGACTTAACAAACTTTCGCATAATAACAGTGTCAATATAACACGTAACAAGTGAGCAGACAAAATTAATGCCATGCTCAGGCAACTTGGCTAATAACTCATGAAAAGCCTTTGGAGACTGCTTTTATAGTGTACGATTTGTTGTCGTGTCGTCGTGTGTATCGGTGACAAGTTGTCAATTGTTGTCTTTAACTTCTTGATACGTTATGAAAATTGAAACTCTAGTGCATTTATTGTTATTGTTACATCTCTATGCAGGTACAGTAAAAGTATTTTTATCGTCTTAATTTTATGTTTAATACTTTATATAAGTATGTAATAAGTAAAGTAATTCAAATTAGTATAAGTAACTATCTCTTTAAATAAATAAATTATTTGTTTTAAATAAAATTATACATTATAGGGCTATAACTACTTTTGAGTTTGAAAGTGTAACAAAAGTTTTCTCCTTGTAAATATTTTTTTTTCGATCTCCGATATCGGGTCCGAATCGTAACGTGTAAAAAGATCAAACTCGCCCGAGGATTCATTTGTTTAAATCAAGATCCAACATTTTGTAACGTTTATTTAAGGTAAACATTTTAATTAAATAATTAATTTTTACCTAAAAGAATAATATTGCTGAAGTTTACATGACAATATGGGGCGTATAGAAACTGCTTTTTTGTGAAAACTTTAGAAGAGACTTTATATGCTAACTTGGTGGATATATTATTAATTAAGGTTAACTTCTATAAGAGTAAACATTTTATATATTATAATATGAGTCGAAGTTTGTAATAGAAAATATATAATGAGAAAGGAAAAAGTATTTAGCTCGCTTTAAAAGGCTAATTGGCCAAAGGTAAAATGAATAAAGTACCGTTTTGTATTGATGCGGAAATTGGTAGAGATATTAATATTTCTGCTCTTCTGTTTTTAAATCTTAATTGGAAGAAGAAAGAAGCGAAGATTTTGGTGCTGATGAAAAACTGTAGACTGAATATTAGTGATTTTATGTATGCCAACTGTTTCTTTGTTTATTACGTTTCGAGATCTCATCTTAAAAGATAAATTGAACTTTCGAGAACCTTCTCGAATTATATCGTTTTTTGTGAAAAACAAAACTGAAACAATGGAATTTTTTATTACACAATGGGGAACGGCTGTGGCGTGATAACAAGAAGTGTACGCAAAGCTAAAGAAAGTTTAGAATGTATTAGCTGTTTGAAGAAATATAATATAGCGTATGTTGCTCTAAGATGTTACTTTCTAATGGTGGTGCTTCATGACTTTTGGGATGAAAATCTGAAAGTCTTTATCTGGTAAAAAGCAACGTCTTATAGCACAGATAAAGGAAAAATTGAGAAAAGCATAAATTTAAAGTTATAACATAGTTTGTTCCGACTCGCACTTGGCCGTTTTTATTGTTTTCAATCAACCCCTAATATTGAGATACAGGATGAAGCTTTTCTTTTTTGATGAGCGTTTATTACTTCCTTCGTTCTTTGTGTTGTTTTTATAATTCGATTTGAATTTTAGTTCAGTAAGAAATATCTAAACCAAATATCACGAAGCTATCGATCATTATTTAAGAAGTGGAGCTATTGAATCTGTCACATTAATAGTAAACGATTGTTACTGGTCTTGATAACTGTGGCCCTTTGTAAAGGCAAGTAGGTATGGCTTTATATTTTTTATTGAAATACAATTTTATATATTTTGTTTATGATTATATGTGGTAATATAGTATGTAGTAAAATAGCTTTTACATAATCTAGTACACAATATAATCTATTTCTCAGACAAATTTTACCCCGCTCTGTTTAGTCAATTTTGCATGATAGAGTCACAGTTAATCTATCCGTACAACCTGAATAGTTATAACGAATACAGGATTATATAACTATAAAACAATTTAAAACATGGAAGATGAAATGAAAATTTAGAAATAAATGAAATGGAATCATAACGATATCTTGATTACACTAACCAAAGGATAAAACACGATAATTCTTAAAGAAACCCACGTCCACGTTAAATTATACAGACCAATATCGGCGATATTATTTCAAGTTATTCCTGTGATTCGGCACTGAATGGAAATTAATGATGGACGTCGTTTATGAACACCTGACTTCTTGTAAGTAGGCCGCCATTTTCTTTTTCTTTTTTATTGAGGCAGTTCAAATGGTTTACGCGTTTAGTCTTTATGTTGGAGCTGAGGCTTTTTCCGTTTCGTTTGTATTAAAGCAATGGCCGAGGGAAATATAATATCGTTATATTTCTTTACACAATTGGACGTACTTGTATGTTGGAAATATTTACCGTTGAACATTAATGTTTGTATTGAAATGAATTTTAGTATCGGTTTGTGATGTAAAAATATTAATATTTAAACAAAGTAAGAATATTTTGTCTGCACAGCTTGTACTTAATGTTAAATTTACAATGTTTTTAGGCATAATTCTTATCATATTTATCTTATTTTGATGTATAGTAATAAAATAACTTTTAAAAAGCTTATAACCACAGCGGGAGAGCGAAAGAGCGGAAATTTTACACAAGTAGAGTTAATTCATCTTATACCTTTTACCTAGTACCTACTTAAGCTGTAATATAAATGTAAACGGGTCAAGGTTCACTGTAATTTGATACTTGACCTTACCCACATGCATTGCATTGAAGCTGATATAATATGCAAAAAGTACTTCAATACATTTTTAATATTTATAGCGTATATTTTCTACAAGTTGAAAAGAATTATTTTCTCTTCACTAGTTTGTTTAGAGATAATTTGTGATAGAAAGAATAAGTTATTTAGTTTACATCAGTCGTATTTGAATAAGAAGTAAGTATTATTACCTTCACTCTTGACCTCTAGGTATCGGTCAAAAGCCATCGAGATAGAATGTACTACGTACTAGAGAGGCGATCGCTACTACACTCTCTTTAACACGAGCTAGAGGTAAGAATCACAAGTCTCTTTAGTCTGTGTCGGACTGTGCCCCCCGCTTGCCGCGTCAACACGTGTTATTGCTCTGTTCAAAATGCCTTCGTGTTTGCTTAGATATTGTTTTAACAGTTCCCATAATACAAACAAAGCCCGAGGAGTGACTTTTCACCAGTAAGTTTCCTTATTATGAGTAAGTCATGCATTTTACTAATATTGTTATCATTTTGCGAAAAATCACCACGCGTTCTGCGTTTCGCGCCATTTTTCATAGACTAACAGCACAGACGTGACACTATCGATGAGTCTGTTAAAAAAATGTAACTGGATTTTTTTAACTATGTATATACAATATCTACTAGGAAAGATTACCGTGGTGTAGTACCTAAATATTTATACTTTTACCCGACTACGCAAAGTAAAACGGTAGGTTATATTAAGTAATATTTATTTATTTACCTATTTTTATTTATTAAAAAAAGCCTAATCAATAGTTGTTCCAATAGGATTTATAAATTATTATGCACAACAATTACAAATAAACACAACATTCACAGAAACTAATACAGTAAAAGTTCCTTAATCGCGCTTCCTTTATTCGTGTTTTCACTATTCGCGGATTAAAAAAATGCGACCCAATTTCTATATTCACGATTAAAATTTTTTTTTATTCGCGGATTTAATAAGTACATACATAATAATAAAATTATTCCAATAGGTATCTTACCCAATATCCTTGTCAAATGGACTAATAAGAAAGTAAAATAGATCTTATAACAAGTTTGCCTAAAGTACATAATATTATGTTCTTAAATGATATCGCCGAGGCCTTTGACACAAGCCGCCTTTGTCGCAAGCCACCTCTGCAGCGATTGATGTTTTTGAGAATGTAAATAAACAGAATGGAAGCAACCTTATAACTCAATAAATAAAGTATATTTATAAATGTAGTTCCGTTTATAGTAAAGTTACAAAAATTGTGATCGAGTAAGGGGGCGTCCATAAATTACGTGAGGTGTTTTTTAAAATTTTCTGCACCTCCCTCCCCCCCTGGTGAGATGTCGTGAGAATTTATTCAACCCCTCCCCCATCCTCGAATCTCGCGTGAGATTTTTCAAAATGTGAGTTTCTTATACGTAAACGCCATCAACATTGAATCATCGTATCCATTTAAATTACATCATGAAGCAAAAACTGATAAAACTATTGATTACTACACAAAACGACAAAAGCTTAATAAATTGATATTATTTAAAGGAAATTAAAATACATAGTTTAATATAAAATCCTCGTTTTATTAATTCCCTAGTATCAGTACCACCAGATAGTACCGAGTAAACAGATTGCACAATGTGTCGCATCTGCACGCATTGCTTAATCTTTGAACTTGAAGCCACGCCTCGCTCGTCCCACACGTACCCCACCACATCGGCCGCGCGCAATGTTTTTGTTTGGAATAACCCCTCTAGTAATATATCTCGATGTCAAAAGCTCGTTTTTTTTTTCTTTCTTTACAATCTTAATCTGTACTCTTTTTAAAGACTTGATAAATTCACAATTATTGTTTAATAATGTTACCTAAATCTATTTCTTTATGTAATTACAACGGTTAAGATACCTCGAGGAGGCAATTAAAAAAAAGTTTGTTACAAATAAAGCCACAGAAAGCTGATAATATGATTATTGATTAATGTTTAAGGTACTTATAATAAAAATGACAGGTGTGAAATTTATATCGTTCATATTTAAACTTGCTTTAGTTTAGTTAGTATCTACCATATGAGCCATTGTTTAAGTTATAAAGATTGTAGCTCAATATGCACACATGTAACCCAACCTAAATTATCAAATGATTTACAGAAGTCTATATAACTTATATTTTCAAGTTCATCTGAAAATGTAAAAGCTGCCATAGAAATTACAAGGTAGTGTTTACGCGAGCTCTTCATATAAATAAACATAAAATAAATATATCCAGGACAAACTGTACTACTCATCGTATATACAAACAAACATATAGCTATAATATATTATATACAAACGCATGTAAACGTGTTAACATTCATGTTGGAATAGCTTTACAACACCTTAATGCTTGCTATTTGGACACGTTCCTTTGGGTTAGTCATGTACAACTTGTTATATAGCCGTGATTATATGAACAACTAGCTTACCGACCGCGGCTTCACCCGCTTTGTCTAAAACCTAATAAATTATATACTAAAACCTTACTCTTGAATTACTCGTTCTATTAAAAAAATCCGCATCAAAATCCGTTGCGTAGTTTTAAAGATTTAAGCATACATAGGGACATATGGACAGAGAAAGCGACTTTGTTTTATACTATGTAGTGATTATGTAATATGTGCTGTTACAATTACTATATTAACTTGGATATGTTTTGTAAGTATAATGTACATTATATGAAAATAAAAGAAATGTAGAGGTATATTTCGAGGTTTATTTTTTGATCCATTATTTTTCTACTATAGTAACAAATCAAAGACTGGATAATAATAATTATTATCTTAGATATAATGCTGAAATAGGTTTCTTCAGATTAAACCAAAATATTAACGTCACGTTGCATGAAATGTGACGAACATTTCAATACTCAACATATTATTGGGTTTCGTAAAAATATAGAAATATTATGAGTAGAATGCTCTTGACAGCCGCCACTACAATAATATGGTCTACTGCATTTGATATAAAGTTTGCGTTCCCCACGAGGCGACGCTGTGATTTCACTTATATCACTTATTTAATAGATTTACTATGAGTCTGACAATACAATTAACTGGGATTGTTATTACGAAATCTCCTCTTTGATATTAACAAAATTTACTCAGACTTTCTAATATAGTTCGCGATTAAATACCTATTTTCTTTACAACAAATTTCGATAAAATGTCACGCAAAGCACCTAATGAGTCTTTACTTGTTAGGATAAATTTTGGTATCAAGTGAGCGTGTAGTGTAACAATAATTATGACAAATCAAGTTAACTCCCTTACTTATCGTTAAATTAGAAACTATTCCAACGTATTTAGTTACATTTTAAGTGATTTCACACATTTCTACCCTTTGAATTTCGATATTAAAGTAGGTAGGTAATTTTACCACAATCAAATTAAAGATTAGACTTGTCACAATATTTATTAACTCTACAAATTGAAATAAAACTTAATTGGCATTAAAATTAAATTTTTTACCCGATATTTAATTTTTCAGAACACTCAAACGCACTTGTTCGTATTTGACGCAGTTTAAAACACTTCCACATCAAGCAAAACTATTGTCTATTTATCTTGACAATTTGTTAATGAAGTTTCACACATTACTCCAAGCAATAACGAGATATTCCAAAGCATAGTTTCAACAAAAATTTCTTAAAATTCCCCAAAAGTTAGTGCTATGTTAAAAAGCCAAATTCCAAATAGTTTAAGTAATGACAAACTGCACTTAGCTAATACTTGGACGCAAAACCCTCTGGTCTTTACACCCTCTTTCTATCCTCAGAATACACCTGTGACTCATAAAAAACCTACTACATTAGCTGTAAGCGATACGTGTGTTTTCCAAAACAGCCCCGATTTAAATAAAATTATTGGTTCGATCTTTTTTAGAAGATGTAGCAAGTCTCTAGTGTACTTCTGTGAATTTGTGCTAGAACGTGTCGCAACCTTGGTCGCAACATAACATTTAGTTTCTTAGTAACACATGGTGACACGTACACGTATAATGGTAATTTTTATTCATTTTATTTACTACTTACTTCAACAGTCTAAACTCTATCTTGTCATCCTCATATTCAGATCTTAAAAGTATCCTTGTTTCCTATGCAGGCAAAAGAAGAATAAAGAAACTATATGTAACTGAATGTTTATAATCCTAAGAACAAAATTACATATACATAATGCCCCTTATCTATATTTTTGAACGAACCCCGACATCACTTTTGAGTCCAATGTAATGTCACCATAATTCGGGCACTATGCCAAACTCCGGAATACTGTGTCCGATTTCATATGAAAGACTTAATAATTTAATGCTTGACTTGAGAATTATTCTCGTACTAACCCTCACCTATAGTTAAGAGATGGATAAATTATTACAGCTGGTTTCTTATAAATTGAAACGTCTTCTTTATGAAACTAGTAGAAGCAAATAACTGTGCTAGCTTAAAATGATGTGCCTTTACAGGCTTATCTGTTGCTTGTGTGATAATTATTATAAAATATCAGCCCTGACAAATATTAGTTTGCAGGAATCTCAGTTTTATAATTTACTAGTTGCGCTCCGCGGTTTCACCCGCATGGCTCCGCTCCTGTTGGTCTTAGCGTGGTGATATTTTTCAAATCGGACCAGTAGTTCCTGAGATTAGCGCGTTCAAACAAACAAACAAACTCCTCAGCTTTATAATATTAGTATAGATTGTTATTAGTTAATAATTTTCCAAATTCCAATATATCATATGAAGAAATTAATTAAACCAATATATGATACGAAGGTTTAGATTATAAATATAGGTAGCCATAGAGCAATAAATACCTACATCGTAATCGTTTCACCGACCGGTAATAGACCTTAATAAAACGTATAGATTCGTAAGTATTGAATGTTAGGGTCGTATTATAAATCAAATTGGTAGTAAATTTTATTGTGGGATCGTAAATACAGTTTACAAATTATATAATAATAACCTCACTTAGCCGAGATGGTTATTACGTATCGATGTTTTATAGGCTGTAAGCGGTTAAAATGGTTTTAATGGTGGATCTCCATTAGGGAATCGTTTCAATTTTTATAATGAACGTTTATGTATAAATAATTGGAGCATAGCTGCACTTTTTGTGTGGTTGTAAAAAAGTCTGTATATTTTATATGTGTGAACTTTATTTTATTAAACGCATCTATGTTTTATCGAGTTTCAAATAGATTTGGTGCCACGTCATACGGGATTAAATCTTAATACTATTATAAAGGCGAAAGTTTGTATGGATGTATGGATGTATGGATGTATGGATGTTTGTTACTCTTTCACGTAAAAACTACTGAACCGATTACAATGAAATTTAGCACACATATAGAGGGTAACTTGGATTAACACATAGGATAGGTTTTATCCCGGAAATCCCACGGGAACGGGAACTATGCGGGTTTTCCTTTGAAAACGCGGGCGAAGCCGCGGGCGGAAATCTAGTTTATTATGAATATGCATATACATTTATTTTCCAAAAAATATGAACTTAAACCTAAAATAACATATGTTATTTTTCCAACGTATCACTGGAGGCCCTCAGGGCATGGAATATTAATATTTCGGATTTCACGTACGTGACAGGGAACATTGAATCGGTGCGAATTTAAAACACACCTTGACCAGCCCTAAGCCCTAAGGGATGGATTGCATTAAGAATATGCGATTAATAAGATACATCCTGTAGTGGTTATGACCGCCTCCGGGGCAAAACAGTTAACGCGTGAGTGAAGAACCGAGTGGTCTTGGATTCGATTCCCGGTGAAGTCAAAGAAAAAAAATGCCTCGGTCTGACTGGATACACTGACCTGGCTGGCCTGATCACCCTAAAGAAAATCTATCAGAGAAACAGATTTTGCATAATGCATCTGTTCCATACCTGATTACAGGGCGCGGGACTTCATTTTTATAGTGGACTTGAGGTAAATGATGATAGAGAATTATAAAATACTTCCTTCTTGACCTTAATTAGCTCTGCGATCCAAACAGAGTAAGAATTATATTATATGGAGGTTGTAAAATAAACGGTGCGTTGGATTTGTTTTTATTTGTCCGTTTATCTTCAAAATTCCTGGACGTATCATCATATTATATGGTAACATCGACATGTTATCATAATGAAATTAAGTTTTGTTCATTCTTGGAAAAATGGCTTAAAGGGATTCGTTTTAAAATAATTCTATATTTTAAAACGAATAAATAATCAAAGTTTTTATTGCAAAATTAGGTTTATTTCTTTCGTATGTTTCTAATGATATAATCTCATATCTTATAATATTATTTTCTTTTCTTTCTCTACCATATTATTCCGTACCCTTGGTTGCAGTAACATTCATAATTCGGAGACGAAATAAAGCAAGGAACCAGAAAGCATGACGAACTCTCGCCTGAAAGATATTATACTCTATTTATGTACATTTCTAGGTAGTCTAGTTTATTATAAAGGTTATGAAAGAGACCCGTCACCTCAAGACAATAAGTATTCAATATAATTAATTGTTCTATACGAAATGTTAGTGAAGGACGAGTTAGTATGATTAATTGTAGGAACGTTTCTTCAACTTTTGTGCTATTAATTATTTACTATAGTATTGAAATCTAATTCATACAATAGTAATTATCAAATAATAATTATCGCTATTATGAAATGTAATATAATGAGAGGGCTTTAAAGGAAGTAGTTTTGCCCTTATAAAGGGAAGTAGTTTTACACTTTGGAGAAACTATATGAAGCCTTTCAACCATCGTTACTTAGTATGTATGTCATATAAATCGCCATTTAAATCCGCTGTAACATCAATAAATATTCATCTATTTGTGTTTATTCGATTTGATTAACGTTATTCAACTGAAATGTGCGAATAATCTACGTCAAGGGAAATGTTTTTGATACATTTCCAAGTTTAATTGAATTAAGCGTGAAAATATCGGGTTTTTTACTAAAAAATAAAACTATTAATGGTAGAGGCTATCCAGTTAACTAGTTTAGTGCAAATGGGCGCTTTTTGCCCGGACTCACTTTACGAATATTTTATGTTGAGACGGTCTGATACTTAAGTTTCGCGAATGGAATTTAAATTATGATAAATATATATTGTCTAGTAGCAAAGTACATCTGGAAGTATTATATTTAAAGCAAGTAGGTAGGTAATGAAGAACATTATTTTCGAATCGTGTCCAAAACATTCCTATAAAAATAATTATTATATGTGTTTTTTTTTCTTTTTTTTTTCTAGCAGGACACGACTCCACTCGTTTGGTAGTCAGAAATCAATAAGCTTGTGTAAATACACATAAATATCCAGATTTCAGACCATAATATAACTCTGTATCAAATTTCAAACAGATCCATAAGTCACATCCATGCTTCCTCACAAACTTTTCACAATATTAGCAGGATTTTTTAATTTACCTTGCATATTAATATTTACCTGTAGCAGATGCAACAGCCTCGCAATTTTAAATGTAGGTAACCACGTAAGAGCTGGGTAAACTGTAAAGCGCTATAGTTCTCTTATTTGGAGACTATGAACTATGAAGCCGGAACGCATTTTACTGTTTATTACGAAAGTATCGTCAGGTACATATTATAATTTGTATATGTTAAATCTGTATGTATTGTATAATAGCATAATATAATATTGTAATTGACTGCCAAAAGAGATTAAATTCATCAGACATGTCTACGAGGCACAGGTCGAGATTCATAGATCACACTTTAACTTTACTTTGATGAAAAGATCTACTTTCACCCAAAAATATATTTCTGTGAATAAGAGGATGAGTTCTTGATAATTTGACATTAAATTATTATAATACACAAATAAATAGAACGTACCTTATGCAATAGAATTTGAAAATTGCAATTGAATTTGTAAGGTTCGTATTCACTTTAGCCACTTAAGCCATCAGAATCTGTCATTAGTGAAAATAACATATGTTTGTTAGTCTAAATAATTCTGATACATGTGTATTAGACTAAATTAAACAATCGTATTACTAACATTATTTAGCAGCACATGATATTATAACAATGGTAATCTCATCATTCATGCCTACTAAAGTGTAAATTGACATAAAATCTATGCAAATTTCATAATGTTCCCGACAATTCGTTGGCACATTGTTATTTTACAACTAAGTATTTTAAGATTTAAAACAATTTGGAATAGTTCGAATAGTGTTTATTGTTTACTATTGAGTGACTTACTCGATGATTGGGAAAGATTAGGTACCTTAAAAATAGAAAGAAAGGAGACAAATAAAACTCATTAAAAATAGCTTTCGACAAAGCCCTATTTTTATTTATCGATTGCCTCACTGCTCTTTCACAGCAGATATCTGAAATACCGTCAAAATCGGCACTTTAAAGTTGAAAAGTAAAAACGTTTGAAGTCAATAAATTTTTCGATTCGTATATAAAAATGCTTCACATTGTAGCCCCGGGCAGGTGACGGGATTACATGGAAAGCATTTTAACCGCGCGCGTGCTGCGGCCGGACCGGCCCGTAGCCGTCGCTGACAAATGCTCCACAATTTGGATAAATGTGCGTTTTTAATAACCTCCATACATATTCTGTGTGTATATTGACGTTTATTATATTTTGATTCACATGGATAGTTTTTTGAAGCAATTTATTTATTTATTTATTTAATTATTTATTGCACACACAAAGGAAATAGAGACACATAAAGTACAGGTAAGAGGAAAACAAAGTGTACAAACGGTGGCCTTGCAATGTTTGCGTGGCATATAGGGATTGACAAACTTTATTTAATAAGCCGTATATTGAGTTGAATCTATTGTCTATATTGAAATATCAGAGCGTATATGGTTACGTAATAGGGGAACGTACTACTTACTTAACATAAAGTTTTCAAAGTCGTTTACTCTAAACGTAAAAGAAGCTAGGAGTACCTATAACCTAAGCAACAAATACGCACTAAGCCATGTTAATCTATATAAATGCGACTTGTCAATATCAATAAAGTTTGTTCTGTTAAACCAACAATATACCCAAACAACACTGCATAAGAGCTACAATGTAGGAAACGGGGCGAAACTAGCTTTGTCGACACTAATATCCTAAATCCTTACAAATCGTGCCCGTCCCTAATCAAGTAAAGACAACAGGATGACGTGTTTATTTAGCTACCGTATTTATACATATATGCGGCGGGATTTAAGCTCCACTAGAAATAGTGTAACCACGAACATATGTAAGTGTTCGATGCAACGAAACCATTAACAATAATCCTTTGTAAAAACTAGTGATATACTGCGTTTGGTCACAACGACCGTATGTGAGCAGTGGAGGGTTGCTTTTCGTTTGATTGCCACATATTTTGGATGGCACGTCGTTTATAAAGATTTAAGAACTGCTACCGCGTTGAATTAAACAGGCAATTAATTATGAGATCCGGTAACTGAAATTTTAAGTTATTAAACGTATTAAAAACATATTGAGTAGGTACGATGTGTTAATAGAGTTCACATAGTTTATTTAAAACTAGATTTCCGCCCGCGGCTTCGCCCACGTTTTCAAAGGAAACCCCGCATAGTTCCCGTTCCCGTGGGATTTCCGGGATAAAACCTATCCTATGTGTTAATCAAAGTTACCCTCTATATGTGTGCTAAATTTCATTGTAATCGGTTCAGTAGTTTTTACGTGAAAGAGTTACAAACATCCATACATCCATACAAACTTTCGCCTTTATAATAGTATTAAGATTAAGGAAATGATAATTATTTTAAGGGTTAAGGAACTATCCTTGACTTTGTATGAGAAAATAGAGTTTAAATCTAATCTTAGTCTAATCAATTTCTTGACTGATACGAGAATATAAAGTAGAAATCTAATCTTGTACTAGCAACTTTGGGAGTACCGGGTATTTTTAGAATTGTCTCTATTCTAGAAACGGCATTGACCGCATCAAACGACATCTATTTGAAATAATTAAGCTTAGCTTAACTAAATATCTGAATCAACTCCACGCTTAAATAATCTGCATTTCGAAATTCTAATAGCATTCAAATATTCTTGTTAATATAGTGTAATCGTAATGCATATAGCCTTCGGCTTGTAACCCGCACCGTAGTTAATCCACGCGGCTGGCTCTCACTGCAATTTCACATTGTAAATTAATCCTTGGCTTTGTTTAATGCTTTATTTTCTGAGAAAAAAGCTTTTGAACTTGCAGTCGTTGTAAATATGCTCGGCTTTCGCGATTCCACTGGATATTATCCTTTTGCACAACTGTATGGTTGCGGTATGGATGTTTTTGCGTGCGGAATGATTTTTTGTTAAACTTAACTAGTTTTTTCAATTTTTTGTTTCTAACTTATGAAGTTGGAAGGTTGCTTAACAGAGAATAAACAAATTTTATGATGTAAGGAGGTTTCTTTACAGAGAAGATGGTAAGTGGAATTCTAGATAATCCCAGGATGTAGTTGGAGAGCAATATAAATAGCAATTTTTTTATTATTGAGTAGGTAATTAGGTATCTCAATCGATTCAATCTATCTAAATGGAATTATAAATAAATAAATAAATAATAAATATTATTTATTTATTTATTTATAATTAATTATAATTATAATTATTTATTTATAATTATTTATTTATAATCTAAATGGAATTGTTTAAGAAATACCGTTGGTCTATCTAGAATATTTTATCTGTTCATATAGATAATAAAGAACACTAAGAAAGTAGTTAAAGAACTTTAAATATATAGCCATGCCAAGCTTTAAATTAGTTTACAATTTTGTTTCCTCATAACCGTCGGGCGCAGGTAATGTGGTTATTAAATAATTTAATAAAATACTTGAGTAAATTTAAATGAGTCGCGTGATATTGGTAGTGTGACATCGCGTGGAGTTATATACGTGGGTTACTTTGAGCCAGTGAAAGCACTAATTTCCTAACATTTTAACGTTAAAAACTGGGTAAATTGGAACAGTGAAGTGTTGTGGGTAAATAATTTTTATGGAAAAATGTAAAAGGTGTATTTTAATAAAATGTAAAAGATGTATTTTTAATTTGTCGAAATAGTAATTATTTAAAGCGGTCATAAGAGTGATTTTATCAATAATAAAATCAAATAATAAAATCATCTTTATTTGGTTCTCACAACATTAAAAGGTTACAAAACTCAATTATACTACACAAAGAGAGGATAACGTTGTGAGAAACTGGTGCCTGAAATAGACTAAATAGAAGTCTGAGGTACAGGTCACCAGCCCCCCTCGCGGATATCATACAAAGTAGGTTAATTAAAGTTTACGCACCTAAATAATGGATAAAAGTATACAAATTCAAGATTTGATTCGGTATGTAGGTAATATGTTCACGTTTTTTTATAAGTTTTATAACGAACATAATTACACAGTATACCTAGGTAGGTATCTTATTAATGAAAAGGGTACCCATCAAACATTTTGAAAAATTTGGGCTTGCCCAGTCCTTACACCCTAGGCACGCCACTGCGTTGCGCATACTTTGCAGCGAGCGTGGTGAGTGGTCACGAGGGGAGTGGGGACTGCTAGAGAATGATAGATTTCAAATGATCATCAAATCATCTTCAGCCGTTTCAGAGGTTCTGTATACCATCCACATATAACGTTCATGTTATTCGTGTATGTATATAAGTTTCAATATAAATAAACTCGAGAGTTCAATAACGCATAAACTGTATCGAAACAAGCAACTACGTCATTTAATAATTATTCACTACATGCACATTTTAAATCAATGAAAAACTCATGCATTCTGGCGGTCGTTGGCTCCACATTTAGTCATATTTAAAAGAGATTTCCGCAAGTGTCCGCCAAGGGAATATACAGCTAGGGTTGTCAACGTGTTTATAATAAAGTATAGGGCTGGGAAAGGAACAAACTCAAAAATTAATAAATGTTAAAAAAACTTTTTTCAGTGTTTTTCGCACAACTTATCAGTTTAATATAGATTGAATGTCTGGTGTTTAACATTTTAGCGTTGTAACAGTAGCTATACAGACTAAAGAACAAGATAAAATCATGAAGTTATTGTTCGTCACCGAACATTGATAAGTGTGCGAAGTTTGAATTAAATCTGTCCGATTAAAGTGGGTCCGGTGAGAGTAATGCCACTGATTGCTATTGTTTATAATCGGGAACCCTACACACGTCACGTCACAACTATTCCATGACGTGACGCGTTGCACATGCACTCGCGTTCAATATACTGCGCCCACGCACCGCTTTTGTTTACGTCCGATATTCTGAAATAGATTCAGTCTCGCTCGAGCCTCGAACGCTCGTCGCGTGCGGACGCGCGGGCGGTGCTTCTCTATTTATTTGTTAAAAATCGAACGTTGTAGATTGTGCGCAGTTGTGTTATTGTTTTTGTTTCTCGTGTGTTGTGACGTGCCAAAATGTACGAACCAAAGAGTATAACGGTCGACGAACTGGGTAATGCGCGGTTTATTGTGAAACGTGGTTTGCATGTTGCGTTGTGAAGGTTTTTAGCTTCACCTGTATGTTTGTAACCGATTCCTATATACGTGATTTTGACCCACTTTAAAAGGATAGATTTAATTCAAAATTTGTACACTTATCAAGGATCGGTGACGATACAATAATTTCATGTGTTTATCCATGTTTAACTTAATAAGGCGTGTTCAAGCTATTTTTATTGTTGTTTGTCAGACATTGTTTGTAAACAACAGAACCGGTTTGTCATGTTTGTAACTTTGGTAGTCTAGAAAGGTCGGTGATTGTAGCCGATTTTATAGTGTTGGCGGAAACTGGATTATTATAAACGAGTATTTGCGATTTTTTTGTGTTTTCGTTTAAATTGGGGTGCCATTTGATCGTATTTTGATGTTTTAAGTATTCTATTTCTTCGTATAAATTAGTTTAAATTGGAATGCCTTGTGTTAGATTTCTGTGTGGAATTTTTTTCAAAATTTAAATTAGGATTGTTTTTTTGAGATTTTTGCACGCCTCATAAGCGAAGCGTTGAGGTGGGTACTACTGTCACTT
>CAJQZN010039427.1:6662-30028 GCA_907164685.1 Colias eurytheme | reverse complement strand
GTAATCACTTGCAAAATTAATGAGCGATGGATCCCGGACTATTACTAAATTAGTAAGTATTAAAACAAAAAAGGCTTTATGAAATTTAACTCGTTAGAATAAGTTCAACATTCTCTTCTTCTTATATATAAAAATGAATCGCAAAATGTGTTGGTAAGCGCATAACTCGAGAACGGCTGAACCGATTTCGATAATTCTTTTTTTATTATATCCCTTGAAGTACGAGGATGGTTTTTATATAGAGAAAACGTAAACATGTACCACGGGCGAAGCCGGGGTGGACCGCTAGTTCTCTATAAAATATTGTTTAAGTATCAAAGAGTACCTAAAATTTATAAATTAGTTATTAAAATCATGTAAGCATATTTACATATTTTTTTTCAATAAGTAAATGAAACAAAGAGAAACCCCGAAGCTGGTACATAGCGCTTCGTCATTTCGTTGTGCGGTGCTCAATTCATCAAGCAACTCAAATTAAGACTAACGATTCACCATAATGTGGCTGCTTTAATTTTATATTAATGATATTTATTTATCTTAATGATTACCTTAAAAAATCTTTTTGTATGTGATCTTCAAATTGTGTTACGTATCAAGTTTAATTTATGTAGGTATATCCACTTAAAAAGTTCTCCATAAATGTCTACTGATTCTGGAGACAAAAGTATTGAATGATTCACGTAAAGCATTTAATGCTTGTCGTTTCCACGTTATACCAGTGGTTATACTATGCAATTGATAAAATTTAATTTTCATGAAATTTACTATAATATATAATATGTACCTATATACAAATATTTCATCTTATACATATGATAGAAGATATACTGCGGTACACTTTAGTTGCGAAAACAAAACTTATCAAGGGGGTGAAATAAGGTAAAGCAATTTGTAATGATAGAGCCATAATGCAGTATTTTTATTTGTTTCATACAACGAGAGAGAGATTGGAAGGTTTCTATTTATCCTTACTCTTCTTATCTGTCTAAAATCGTTCTTAGTTTAATTCTAAGATTGGTGGCATTCCCGCAAAGTACCTATTCAAAACTTATATAGCCTTACGTAGCCTTTCAAAATAAGAAATACCACACATGCAGTATTTTATAGTTTATGATTGTAAATTTCAAGGGTAAAATCGAGAAATTATTAGTTAAAAACTTATGCTGCACAATTTAACTATATTACTGCACGTAAAGCATATTGCTGAAAAGTCCCTTGTTTTACAGCCTCTGTACGAATAATTGCCTCTTATTTAATATGAAACAATTTTTCGCAATTCTAGGTATGAGTTGGCAACATACCTTTGCAAAACAGATTCAGCGAATTTTATATTTTCCAAGTAAATCGAATTTGCGCATAAATCCCTATCATTCCACCATATTGTGATGATATTTACGAAAACAAAAAGTGACAGCTGACAGTCGAAGCCTGTCAATCGAGATTTACTTAAACGTCGACAGAATAGCTTAATTTAAAAGAGAACAACTTTATTGAAGCGTGCTTTTTCTAAGATATTGTATTTAAGATTTGTTCTTATTAAAAATAGCAATTAATATAAGAAATACTGTTGTGTTACAAATATTTGTGTTCCGTTTTGCGTATTAGCTGTTTGTTGATCATTTTTCAAATCTTATGGATAATTCTTATAGGAATGATCTTGGTAGCGAAGGATATATAAATTAAAAATAAAGTTAAAGGTAGGTACACGACGAATTAAATAAGAAAAACTATAAAATTAAAGTCTTCAAAAAGCCTTATATCGGATTTAGACGGCCTTTTCCATCACAATAAACCTCATCAGTTCTAATTTCGCGCCAACCACGTTTCTTTGATAAAATGGCGGCCTGTGATGGCGGCCTTTGGATTTTACGAGTGTGACGCGTAAATATGAAAATCTAAGACGATTGCTTTAACACCTTAATATTCGGTTCATGTGAGTGAAATTGTATTAAATGTGGGTAAATCTGCGTAAGATATTTAAATATTTCTTTCTCAAAATATGTTTTGTTCAGATTTGGAGAATTGGGGATAGCTGAAAACAACGTACGTTTTCGAAATGTTTAAATGTTTCACATTTTATCTATATTGAAAAGTTATGGAGTGCTTGATCAAATTTATTGCCAAACAATTATTCTTACATGGCTATCAAACAGTGAGGTTCTTTATAGCTGTATAAATATTGCCACGAACATGGACGGAAATTAAATTAAATTTATATCAATGTTCTAATAATAATAATTAGATATGAACAATAAACATCACGCCTGAAGATTCGTTTATTTCCTTCATCTCTACAATTTCTCGTACTAAAGCCAAGAAGGCAATAGAATGAGATTAAAAATAACAAAAAACTTTCAATAAGATTACAGCTAGATAACATAGAGCGTTTTACGACACATTCGTTTAAAACCAACAACAATTGTTTTGAAAAGCGAACCAAACACAGAAAGATCACGCAAAAGCGATATTTAGTTGAGTACTTTCAATAAATTAAACGTTATTTAGTGTTATTGTGGACGCGCCCTAATGTTTGAAGCGTGACAGAATGGCCCGTGATCGCCATTACGGGATCCACGAAGACAATTAGTTCGCGCCTTTTACAGTTGGCGCTTTGTTATTGATATAGTGAACCTTCATAATTACTTTAAAATTATCTTTGAACGAGGCTAATATAGCCTTTGAAGGAAGTGAGACAAAATTAATTTATAACACGGGTTTAAAAGGGAAACGTTTTCTCTTTTAATATATTGTATGGAATATGTAGAAAGCTACAAATAGGTATTGTTAATCTTGGATAAATATTTAGAAGCATAATTAAAAACAAATACGATCTAAAATAAATTATAAAATGATTCTATTAAAAGGCACTCACTTAAAAGTCCTAATGTAAATTGCTTGTACACTGTAGTCATATATCAAGAAAAGCCCCCCTACACTAGTAGAAAGAAGTTTTTTAATTGTTTTTTCAGTAAAGGAAAACCAAAAGAGTCCTCACCTATAAGGACACACTCTGCCCCTAGCAATTAATCGCAGATGTGTGAAACATAATGGGATTTAGAAAATATATGGCATTGCGTAGAGGAAGAGTGGACATGGGTTCTATGTTACAATGCGTTTAGTATTGTACACTAGTATTAGGATAAATAAGACTTTTTGTATGTTTGTAGGTGTGTAATGTGTATGTTGGGATATTTTTATGTCAAAAGAACGATTTGTGAAAATTTTGCCTTCAAAAGGCTTGTTTGTAATTGAAGGATGTAGTTTAGGTTTTGATACATTTAGGCTAGGCAGGGTCTCTATTTTTACTTTCTATCCTGGTGCAACCCAGCTGACTCCAATAGCTAGTATTATTGCCTGCAAATGTCGTGATATGAATTATAATTTAGTCCAACAAACATCCGTTCATTGAGCCTTAATATATACACGCCCTGTTTAATATTTTACGCTAGATGTACCTTGATTGGTATATCAATACACCAATCTCCCATACAAATGACGTGTTTATAAACAACTATACAAAAAATAATTGCTGCACAATTAATTTTCAACGTCACGAACATATGCGTTAAGGTTCATTTTCGTATGCAAACTGGTGAAAGGTTGAATTTATTACTAATTAGGGTTGCTCATTAAACATGTTCGGTCGATATTTACACAGTTCGTTAAATATTTGTTGAAATTATATCATTAATAATTTCGTGGGTCAAGTGACAAGTCGTTAGCATATTAAATATTGGGAATGTTCTACTTTTTCTATATGAAAAGCACACAAACTACTCTTTGTTCAAAAGAAGGATTTGGTGTGTGTTCCTGTTCAACGTAATTGGTGACAAATATCAAACGTTTAGATAAAAATACAGGTTCCGTAGATATGTTTATTTGCAAGTACAGTAAAAGTTCCTTATTCGCGCTTCCTTCATTCGCGGTTTCACTATTCGCGGATGGAAAAAATGCGACCTAAATCCTGTATTCGCGGCCTAAAATTCATTATTCGCGGATCGAATCGGTACATACATATATGTATTTACCTAAATAAAAACCATTCGTTATCCCTGGTAAACGCTTGAACTACAACTACGAATTTATAATGTCGACTAAAAAAAATGAAAAACGAGTAAAAAGTGACAAGCCATTGCCTAAACCTGAAGATAATACCTAATTAAATGGTAATTAATAAATATGTTTGGTCAAAAACTTAAATTAAACTGGTTTCTTTATGTATTTGCTTTTTTATTTCGTCACCTAAGAACGTATTCCCTATAACCCCATACAAATTACCATTCCTTATTCACGGTTTCTCTATTCGCGGCACATTTACGGAACCTATTACCCGCGAATAAGGAACTTTTACTGTACTTAATGTTACAAAAAACAATTACA
Organism: Colias eurytheme; assembly: GCA_907164685.1. Lineage (NCBI taxonomy): Eukaryota > Metazoa > Arthropoda > Insecta > Lepidoptera > Pieridae > Colias > Colias eurytheme. Next base: position 25,648 of record CAJQZN010039427.1, on the reverse strand, counting down.
TAATTGCTTCTTCAAGGAGATACAATCATTAATTTAATCTATTTTAATATCAACAAAAACAACGAGCAAAACAAGTACGGCTTATTATCTTAATAACCCTTAACAAATTGCGCAAAACAGTTTCAGTATAGGTCTACAAGTGCTAACAGAAAATTACACGAACCAGACCAACTTGGTACAGAAGTTCCATATAATTGCGGTGCTAAGACCTGAATGGCGTCAGGTAGTGCATCTATCAATTAACAGTAATAGTTACACAATTAAAACGAGTTGCCGACTTATATGCGACCTGAAATGTTGCCAGGTGACAAATTACAAGCGAAGCTGTTGTATGAATGAGCTTTTAGTAAATAAGGTTTTATTGGAGTAAAATTCAGACGCCAGTCTATTCTTCTGTTCTCTATATTATAAAAATATGTTGCTACGCTACTCATGAACGCATGAACCAATTTCGTTAATTCTTTTTAAAGTAATTCCCTAAAGTACGAAGATGGTTCTTATGGAGTGAAAACATAAACGCATGTACCACGGGCAAAGCCGGAGTGGACCGCTAGCAATTCTTATTTATTGGCTGGTAAGTGATCTATTGAAAACAAAGCCATCTTTTTACTATAGTTGTAGGGACCAGAAGGGACAAATAAACCCTGTAAAAATCTTGTGCGTGTAAATTGTAATAATAGTGTTTGGGCGTGTTCGCAGGTGTAAACTCAAAAAAATATAGTTAATTAAACATTATATCACGTTAATGTATTATTAATGTTATAACTACCACAGCTAGGCACAGATAATATAATACAGTAGGGGAAAGAGTAATTTTTATAGGGTCATTACCATACTGATAATGACGTACTTTTTCAATCTACGCACGATCAAATCAAAACCCTTGACTCAAAGACACTCAACTTCCACTAAATATTTTTATGGGACGGAGCCAACCCTTTCCTATCTAACAAGGTCAGAAATGTGCCTATCACTTATCGATTCAATTTCTCGGAATTTGGAAATGATTTTGCATATAAATAGATACTATTTTCTGTGCTATTTCATCATAAGTGTATAAAAGTCTATAAAAAGTGATTAGTACTATAAATTTTTATAATACTATTTGTATTATGATATCATTATTTGAAATAGCTAAATTAAGCTGCTCCGCTTGTGTGGTACACTCGAATAAAATCTTTGGCTATAAGATAATCCCGACTATCTCAGTGCCTAATTTTGTACAGATTCGATCTGCTACTCTGGCCAGAAAGATTCATATCATGTTTCATTCGTCCTTTTTTAATAAAGAAACGTCCTTAAAGTTTTAGAGAGGTGTAAACATTGGATCTTAAAGTTATAAAACCAAAAGCTTAGCATTTTAAACGTCACAAAAACGCTGACAGGTGAAAATGGAATCGGGAACGCTGAGTAATGAACCTAACGAGTGTTTCCTTTCAACAATTAACCCGAATTATATTCAGAGACAAAGAATTTTCATTAGTCGCTCAGTTTACACTGTGCGGATAAAAATTAAAAATGTAATCCAGTATGTTGAAAGTTTGCTTTAAAGTTTCATGGAATAATTTTTTCTATATATTATTAATTTGAATCTGAAATTAATTGTGAAATCGTTGAAGGGTCGAGGAATCGTTTTTGTTTAAAATATTGGAAATTAAAAAGCTTTTCATATTTTAAATGATGTTCGAAATTTCTACAATCGCCTTTTGTATTTATTTATTCAATCATAGTTCTCTATCTATCCAAGCTAATACTCCCACATAAAAGAAACAAAACACATATTAGTTAACATTGATTAAAAGTTTATAAGGAGCAGCGTCACTACCTAATGAAGATGAGTCGGGAATCTTGTGTCCACAAAAAACGGGAAAAAACAGACGTATCAGTTACACAGCATTGCATGAGCAAATATAGCGATTGCAAGTTCTAAGAAAAGACGACAGATAATAACTATGTGAGATGTGGATAGCACATTCAAACTAGCAGTAACCCAATACTGAGCAAGGGCGCTTGAGACGTTGGCCGAAATTGTATTGAATATACGTTACTGTGAAGGGTGTATCTCCAACAACTATACGGTATACATTATACAGTACCTATACTTGTTGGAGAGGTGTTCTGAATAGGTTGGCTACTCATATAGTAATCGGAAGTTAGGATAACAAAGATTAGAAGCTTCGATTAAACATATATGCTATTAGAAGTGAATCTTAAACAATGTTTAGAATGTAAAGGATATTCTGGAAATAATCGCAAAGAAATCTTATGTTGATTGGAAAAATATTGATGAAAATTGAAGATAAAGAGACGTTTACAGTGATTATTTTTCCGACCCAAATATCGACCAATAGAATTGCACCATTCGACGTCACGTGGTACAACCTACATGGTATTATACTGATAATTTTTTGAAAATTTTCTCTGGTCGTTGACGTCAAACTGACAGGTTGAATTCAATTGTGAAATTATTGGCCGACATTTGGGACGGAAAAATAATCTCCCGAATACCACACGAGCTTCAAAATTATCTGGCATTTCCCTCAAGGTTCCCTGCAAACAAATAAAGTCGTCAAGTTTTTCAGGAAAAATCTTTTAACCTTGACTAAAAACTTGACTCCTTCATTTGTTTGCAACGAACCTATCGAAAAATACCCGATAATTTTGAAGCTCTTGTGGTATTTATTATAAGTGAATATTTATCACTATAACTGTTGGTCTGAATCTTGGTACATACTTTGCTAAAAATGACTGCTTAGTTATAATTAAAGTTACCTTCTAGTATTATAATAATGGTCAATTTTTAAAATACCGATAATGTCACAGATCTCATATTTTAGACGGCGTAATATTTATTTGGTATTAAACTAAATATGATGTATTATTTCGGTAAAATTCTTATTTATCTAGGCTAAGCTTTAATATCTCCAGACTCCGATCAAAAGACTTCTACGAAGGTCATGTATAAACCTTACTAATATTATTTCATTGCGCACCTGGCGATTCAATTTAAGATACGGGTATTTCTTAAATATTATTTGCCTTAAATAATATTTTTTCATTACAAATCTTTGCATAGCAGCATTTAGCTAAATACTAAGTACTACGAGATAATTTATCATAAACGAATTTCCAGTAGGTACTCCTTTAGTATATGAAGTCTATTAAATTAAGTGAATTAGATTTTCAAGATGTAGATTCCAGGAAAAACAACCATCTCTGAAACATTTAAAACCGCATTTCAATTCGAACAATATTATTTGCGTGATATACCTGCAAACATGAAACACACTTAAATGGAAAACATTACAATATTACTTCGTTTGCACTCTATTGCTCTCCTAACTTCTAAGTCTAGATAATCCTCGTTATAATTTTAGTATATTTTTACGCTTTGACATTTCTTAACTTCATAGTGTCTAACTTATGTTTTTCACGTTGTTCTAACACTTCTTATTTTATACATCACTACCTGTGCCCCGCGGCTTTACCTGCTTTGCTCCGCTCCTGTTGGTATTAGCGTGATGATATTAAATCGCCTTTAACCTTCCTCGATAAATGGCCTATCTAACACCGAAAGAATTTTTCAAAAAGAGACCAGTAGTTCCTGAGATTAGCGCGTTCAAACAAACTCTTCAGCTTTATAATATTAGTATAGGTAGATTAATATACATTGTTCAGATATTATAATGCCTTACACAGTGGTTTGAAACATCAAGCAGTGTTCCCGTTTCGATTGTGACTCGCTTGCAGTCAGTAACAATTTGTCTGAGCCTTTTTATGCACCTTTTGTGAGAAATACTGCAGTATTTGTCTGTTACATCCGTTGTTTAAAGCATATTTGTTGGGTATTTTTGAGTTATGCGCTGTTAAATGTTAATGTCGTAATAATGGTGTTGCGGTTTTTACAACCACGAATATATAAACCACGAAACCATTTTTAGATAGATATATAACTATCTGCTGGTTTTAATAAAGAATAAAATATGAGTACAGTAGCTTATTTTTTATATTAAATCTATAATAATCCTCAGACTTACACTGAAAACTTATTAATTACTTAGGTATAGGTAGTCTTCTTTAACTGCTAACAAGCTCTTCATAAAAATAATATTATTTTGAGCCAAGATTAGTTTAAAATAAATATATTATATATTAATTAAGTAGTGTACTCTTTTTTCGAGCGGCAATTTTTTTTTGAGTTTTTCGTTCCAAATTAAACAAAAGTTTTTAGCTTTTACTTACTTAACATGAGAAAAACTATTTTTCAATGTTTCTGCTAATTTTGGCTAATAAATGTTTGAAAAACAAATAGATAGAAGATTAAAAAGCTTTCGTTTTAATTTAATAAACATAAAATAACGATGTTTAATTCGTTAGTAAGTAGCTATTCGTTATTTGCAAGTACTTGAGTTATGAAGAGACTATCATGATGAAGTGAGATAAAAATAACTTTACTTGACATTCTGCATTCCTGACATTGAAGCTTTAACTTTTAATCCACTGAAATTGAAGCAGAACTAGCCTTGAAATGTCAGCTGTTAGATAAATATTAACTCTGCTTTATATGCAAATATTTCCTACCAAAGAAAAATATGTAAAACGTGTCGCTTCCGAAGCTTCTTGGGTATTGCTGCATTAAATACGTTCTCATTAAAACGTTCAAAAATATAACAAACTAGCGGTCCGCCCCGGCTTCGCCCGTGGTACATAATATTTACGTTTTCTCTACATAAGAACCATCCTCGTACTTCAAGGAATATAATAAAAAAAGAATTATCGAAATCGGTTCAGCCGTTCTCGAGTTATGCGCTTACCAACACATTGTGCGATTCATTTTTATATATATAAGATATAAGATAATATTCGCTCATTTTAGATCATATTATGAGCAGATCCGCTAATAATTATTTCTTAACCAAAATTAACGATGAAAAACGAGCATAAAGCGAAACATATGTGTATTGATAGCGTGAAGATAATTTAGTATTATAGAACCACCGAACGGAATACACGCTAATATTTTAGCAGGCACGAAACAAAGGCATCGATCACGTTTCATTAAGCAGCGACGGTATGGCCAAGTTGGTTTATAACAAATAACTGAGGACTATAATTCTATCATTCGCTCCTCCCATCTGTTACATAAAGCTCCCGAGAATTGAGAAACTTATCGGTTAAATGTATATATTATTTAGCCATAACAGTAAGGGAACGGAGGCGGAAAATTATTCTTTGTCCTTTTTATTTTTTATTTTAAGCGGCATTGCGATTAAATTATACAATCAAGAACATTATAATATAATTCCGGCCGTCACTTCAAGCTTATTCCTCGTACTGTTTAACTGATTTCAATAATTTATTAATGAATAGTATAACGATGAGAACTTTCATTTTAAAGTGTTATTAACGCGATTTAACAAAAGCCGTTATCTTCAGTTCGATAAAACCATTTTTTATCCATACCATAGGAAGGGCACTTCCTCATTCAATGCTAACCACAATACAGCTTTTGTAGTGAATTTCAATTGGGTTGAATAGTTTACTAGTGAAAAGGAACAAACAGACTGTTATTTACCGATTTATAATAGTGTAGCGTCGATAAAAACTAACAAATAGCAATATTGTTGAACAAAGTGGCATCGAAAGTTTGATCGATTTTCCGGCATCCTTTATTCCATTGTACTTTTTCATCTCGAGAGGATTAGCCCAAGTTTTGGTCCTTCGAGCAGACCCAGTTCCTTATTAGCTATTGTTTTAAAACAAGGAAAGTACGAAATAACTTATCTGGTCGGGTCAGAGCTTTAAAAACTTTTCTGCTGAATACGGTCAATAATTGAGTTCCAGAAGAAAGATTATTTCATTGTATTCTGTGTACATTTCAACTTATATCTTTGTGCAAACTTTGCTATTATTGTCGTTCAAAATAATACTAATTCTTGATGAAGTATTAACACAATTAATTGGAAAAATCGCAGTAGTAGGTAGGTAATAGAAATATTTTAAGAGATTAGAGCGTATTTTCTATATGTTCCTCGTCAGTAATTGGCTCTTAACAAACTGAGGAGGTAAAAGTGATTTTATATCTTTTGTTTTTATATTTTATATCTTGAAGTTTAGATACGTGTAAACAATTATAGTCAGGATGTGAGGTAATTATCTATGTCCTATCATCCGAGAAAACACACAGAGAATAGACTGAACTATTGAATTTGAAAATTGAATCTTTCTTTTCTTTTCCATAGTTTGCAAAGGCGTACTTCACTGCAGTTTTCAGTGACGTTAAGCAATCAGAATTTTCACAGTATCTCTAGCAATTTTTTTCTCCAAATTTACATCACAGCTGGCAGCCAAGCTTGCCCGTAAATATTTTACCTACAATTCAACTTTTTTGAATCTATATTCAAATACTGAAAATATCAAATCGTCACACTACCACACAAAAGCCATATGCAAAGGTGTTCCCATTTTAACTTATGTGCACGTATTAATTCCGTAAAATTTAATTACTTAGGTACATACCGTTTATGAATAAAGCTCTCTCTATGAAATTAATGACTGCCCCATTATGAGTATACATAGGGAAGAAAAATAATATGACCAACATTTCTCGTACTAAATCTGAAATAACAAGCGACGTCGCGAATAAAAGCTAGTATGATACAATTCTATACACAATGCCTGGCTCGAGTTTGGAAAGCGATTCTGTTATGGAAATTTCAATTGGAATAGTTATCGATGTGATCGAACGGTACCAATTGGTGTCGAACTGCTATTTAATGTTATGTAACCTTTTCCAACGAGTAAAATGAAAACGTAAACGGGGTATCACAGATAATTTAATTTTAAATCGACATTTGTTTTCGCTCTTTGATGTCTGCAATGGTAACGAGTTTCAGCAGTATCGATGGCAATGTTTTGAATAACTATTTTGAGTATTAGTTTATCAAGGGGTATCAATTTAGCAATACAACCTTAGCCTTAATTTTTATCCTCGTAATAAAAAAAAACTGTTTATATTTCAAATTGTAACTGGCCGTTTATAAAATTTAAAATAGGAACGTCATAAAAAGAATAGTCACAATGGCGGGAAAATAAAGAATGATGCTCTACATTCCAAATGATGGACGGTGATGAAAACACTGAATACCTATATACCAAGTAAATTAATAGTATTCGAATTAAAGGTAAACTAATTAAATAAACAAAGCTAGGTTATTTTCTATGAGATTTTCATATTTAAATTTATAACAGTATAGCTGACGTCATTGTAATTTAAACTTTCTTATACTGTCCGTAAATAGCAGCAGTTATAAAATCATATTTCAAAAATGTTTCAGGAATACCGAAGTTGGTATCGGAGAAGCAAGTTCTAGAGTCGCTAACTTATCTAAAAGATATTTTTTATCAGAGAACGGTAGTGGAAAGAGTGTGAAGTTTTAGCTTTTGTTTTCCATCAGTTCTCTAGCTCGCGATGAATAAAACATCTGGCTCTTGAAGGGTTAAAAACTTTGAAAATAAAATGGAATTCAATTCAGTACAGCCACAAAGCGTATTGGCGTCGTTGAGTGAAGTCCCACGACCTTTACGGAAGCGGGCCAGCTATGCGGCTGAAGAGGCATTATCGTCAAGTGATCAACACATCCGTAATTCTACAGAATTAGTTTGCAAGATAAAGAGTTTTTGGTAATAATAATAGGTATGTATTTTCTGTAAGGGCTATATAAAAGGCTTTGACAAATATTATGCATAATCTAATACTAATATTATAAAGAGGAAAGGTTTGTATGTATGTATGTATGTATGGTTTTCACGCATAAACTACTGGACCGCACAGATAATCTTTAGATCCTGAGAAAGAACATAGGCTACCTTTTATTGCGAAATATGTACCACGGGCGAAGCCGGGGCGGACCGCTAGTAATTTTTTATTTCGTGGAATGTATCCAAAGACTTCATGTCTAAAAGCCGTGATTTATTAAAAAATGGTACAAAATTTAGATCAGTCTAAAATAAAGGTAGATATTATTGTTTCTAGACTCTCTTTTAATTATTGTACGAACCAATAAGAATAATTAATTGCCGTAAAGCTATTAAACGTATAGGGTTTTAATGATACGAATGCTTTGAAATATTCACATGTTTCTGAACACTTTTTTTAAATTTCATATAAATAAAAAGACTTCACCTTTCGAAAATTAATAGAAGTTTGATGTATTTTTAATCATTCTAGTAAATGTCTATAGGAAACCGTCGTTTAATAAACCAGCGCTTAAATCTCTGATATTGGTGCAGCTTAATCTTCAGTTACATCAGAAATAGTCTCGGCTATTACTAATATGTACTTGGATATTGAGTGAAGGTTTGAATTATAATTTGGTATAGGTATTTACCAATTTTAAAAGTGTACCACTTTTAAAATTGGTTTTGAGTGTTAATGAATAAGTGAACTGATGAATAAAGATAATAATATGTTACTCAATCAAAAATTACTTTGACAGCCTGAATAATAATTAAATTACATGGTTTACTACCCAATGTAACGAGGACAATAACGAGGATGTATCTACATTGTAAAAACTCCACTTAAATATTTCTTAAATGAAGGGATTCAGGAACGATTGTAAATATGTAACAATTTAACACATCACTTTTCACACTCAATCTCTTTGATTGTTACTTTACAAATTTATTATTAACTATTTGTGCCCGAGACTTCGTTTGAGAGTCGATACGGCTTCCCGACCGCGTATTAATTCGAGTGAAAGTTCCATTTATTTCCACCAACTGTTCCAGAAATTTTCTAGGCCAAAGAGAAAGAAAGATAGAGAAAAATAATTTGGAAAATCCAAAAGTGCACGCCTCATAATTTTTTTTTTAATAAATATTTATTAATTATTATTTTTGTTTATTTAATAACAATTAAACCACATCGAATCAGACCCTGAAAAATGAAAGGGTTCTATTCCTGAGCATACTCAAGCGTAAGAGAAAAAAAAAGACTCGATTAGTAAAGTATTTCGGTCGCTATCGTGTTAACAAGAAAAAGGATCCGCACATACAGACACACGGACGTCCAAGACAGAACTTTTTTAAACTGTTTTTTAACTAGTTTAAATAACAAAAATGACATCAAAAATATCATGAACGTTAAAAATAGTGTTTTTTCTTAATATGTGTGTGTATGTATTATCTTACAAGTGCAATGTATGATACATAAAGACATTTTAAGTTTGAAAAATCAGATGTTTTGCGCGAAGTGACAGTAGTACCCACCTCAACGCTTCGCTTATGAGGCGTGCAATAGTTAATGATAAAAAAGTTAATAATTTGTGCTTTAGTATCTTGTAAGTAAATAACTAGACACTTCTAAAAACACTTGTGAAAACAGTTATTACATAATATCACAGACAGACTATTTTTCAATTTGAATTGCTACATAGAGTTAATACTAATTCAAATTAACAAAATTCCTCATTTATGGCATGAAAACTTGTATGTATTTGATAAATAGTGTAAATTTTTTTTCCTGAAATCGGCAAAATGCTGATGCATCCTAGTATAATAATTAATAATTATACTGTGGTATTTCTAGAGGTGATATTAAAGTTAATGAAATCATTAAACATAAGTAATTACAATACGTATGTTACTTTGCAACGAATGTAGAGAACTCTGTTAAAACCCGTATCACAATACAAATTCAAAACAATCTCGTTGAATCAGTTTTTCAATAAAGACGCAGGGGTATTTTCAAATTAAATAAGCGTATGAGCACTAAGCCGACGGCCGGGTTTCAAGCTTGAGATAAAAAGATAGGATTAAGTTATCGGACGCGGGCACTCTTCCCGCAAGAACTGGGAATTATTAATGAGAATCATTCTGCCTTTCGTTTATAGCTTTTAAAACACTCTCTAGTTAATTTTCAATTTCAATTGAGTGTAATACGTGAATAACTTTGGGTTATTAGACATTAATGTCTTAAAGTATTTTATAGCTCTTATGTCTTAAAATTTTGAAAGTAACAAAATCCCTCATTTACGGCATGTTAACTTGTACGAAGTTGATAAAAAGTGTTGAAGAATTGTTCATAAAATCGGAACAATTATATTTAGAAAGCGCTCTTCATTTATGTAGAGCCACAAACAAATATTCAAATGCAACTTTACATCTGCAGTATTCTATATACATGGTGTTTTTTTAGCGAAAGCAGCGAAAACCGTGAGCCGGCATAACCTTATTCTGATAAAACGACATGCACGTAAACAGTAGCGGATTGGCGCCGAAAGCCTGACAAATTGATTGGGTTAATCGCGTTCACGAGTGACTAACGAACACGCGGTGTCCAGCTCGATAATTAAACTACGGATCCCTGCATAGGGTAAATGTATTACACTACAGTGTAGTGACACCTTAATTCTAACCTCGAGAGGTTAAACTGTCTTTGGGTGCCTGTGCAGGATGGATATTAGATTCTCGTGGTACCTATACAGGGTGTTGCTCTTTAATATGTTTAATTAATTTAGTAGTTTCTATTTCAGGTAAGTACAGCAATATTTAAATTTAATAAAATTTATAAATTGCTGCTGCTGCATGCTATAGCATGTCTAATAATATTGTATGGAAATTAAATTCTAGTATCACAGAATTTGTAACCTAACTCCGCCGAAACTGCTTGCTTGATCTGTGAATAGGTAGTTAACTTTTGTTATATTTGGCTTTATCATACATACATACATGTATGATGTACTTATGGCTGTTGTCTTGATTTCACATAAACTCAAATAGGTAGACGAAATATTTCAAATGAATAAAGATGATACGATTAATAGCTAGAGTATCTATTATTTATTTATCTTTGTACACAAAATTTTATACAGAAATAAGACAGAATTAATAGAACATTTAAATCATACTGTATAAAAACATAAAATATTGTTAAGCGTCAAATTGGATACAAGATTGGTCCTCATTAGGCGTTTACAAGACCTTAACAGGATAACGAAACAAAAGCTTGGAATATTGAAATATTGTTGAATATTAGTTTCCATTGGCCTTGTGCTTGGCATTTTAAAAGAAAGTTAGCAAATTGACAAGTAAGCAACGAAATAAAAAGAAGAAAATCGCTATTTAGACGACTTTTTACATACAATTCCAATTACCTCTACAATTAAAACAGATAACAAAAGAATAGCGTATGCTCAGTAGGTAAACTATGAACATATTTCTCATAGAAAAAACATTTGCCGCGGCAGCTACCAATAAACAGCAAACATAACGAGTTTAAGAAACAATAGACGCACAAATCTATAGCCTACAATGTTCAGTAACAGGAGTAGCTATAATTATTGCGGTAACGAAGGGGGCGGGGGGTACAATTCCGTGCAGACGTTGTAATCATGCGAAGGAATTGAACAATTATTAACACTGCTCTTCAACTAACTCAGTGTATTGGAAGCAGTATAAATTATAGCGATTTGCGATTATTTAAACTGGGTGTTTTGCAATTTGTTTATGGTTTTATTGTTATTATGGAGGTAGAAGGATGGAAAGATATGTACGGACGGTATTGGGTGATATAAAGGGTTGAAATATTGGTGGAAATTTCAGGGATGTGTCATCATAATCTGAGAAAAACAATTGCGATTGCACAAACATTGTGTACAAGTTCTGTAGCGAGGCATCTTTGATACAAATGTTGATTGACTTTAGCTTTTCTTTTCAGATCAATGTTGAATGGATTATATTAATAATGAACTTCGATATCAAAATTCGAAATCGAAAGAAATTTGTAAAATTTCTAAAAGCCTGTATGTAAATATTAATAATGATGATAATAATGAATAACTTATAAATAATAACCACTGTAAAACGCTTCTAAATAAAATGTAAACGGCGAATTCCAAAAAAGTTTCAAAGAAATAAGTCCCATAGGATTTGAGGGCCCGCTGTAAGTCACGATCAGATAGCCGTCGGCCCTTATTTTTGTAATAAATTACTAACCACAGTCTTATTCTTCCATTCCACCTGCCTTTCCTGTTATTCGGGTCAGTGTGGTTATACTTACAGGTGCAATATCTAACGTTTAACCCGTTGTTTTGCATAAATACGTGTTTGTTATTTTAGTATCTTATAAAACGTTTATGGATAAATAATTGTAGAGGGATGTCTATGATGTCTTTCGAAAGACAGCAGGCATATTTGAAGAATTTGTGGAAAGGCTTAGGGTATTTCACCAATGAACACAATTTAAATTTTATCCTTTTTTCTTAGTATTATAATGTTCACCCATTAAAAGTAGCTGTGTTGATGATAGATCAACTGACTTGAATATAATTATTTAACGATCCGAAGTAAAAACAATTCGGAACTTGAAATTACTGGATTCATTAAAAGTTTCCCGGCAAAGCCTACTTGGTCCCCTCTAACTATTCTTATAGAAATTTATTCTGATCCGTATAAATAAAAATACTCTTTATTTTAAGAATAACGTTGAGGGACGAAGTCTCAGGCACTCATCTCAAGAGTTGTGAAAGAATGTGCGAAAAAATTTTGCGTACACTACACGATTTTCAACTTTAACACTTTGGATTAGAGGGTATCTTTTTGTTTACAGATTCGTAAATCTAGCAACGTTAACAAGTAAAGGTTCGGTGGCGGATTTTTTTTCGATTGTAGATCTTATTGCATGAGTGGTAGAGGCTAAATTGTTTTTAAAAGCATTGTATAATCAAACACTCGAATACTGGAGATGTCCTACAATAGACGTCAAAAATGTGAGAGTTTACTAACGAGGGGAATATGATTTGTTCTGCTCGTGACAACTCTCCTACACATCGATATCTTTATACCAAATGTATGCATCAGTATTTCAATATAATTTTTGGTATAACTCTATCTGAAATATATATTTTAATATAGCAATGGGGTGAAAGCATAAATGGTTACTCGCAAGACCGAAGCAAACAGCTTACTAGTCTTAAATGCATCTACAGACGCTCCGATTTGGTTGGTGCCAACCATCCGACCACGACCAAATCGGAAAGTGTAGAGAGCGGTCGGTCCGACATAATTATTATTAATATTGGTTTGACGTGGTCGGATGCGCCGGCGGTACCGACCAAACCAACTTCCTATCCGATCCAACCAAATTGGAACGTCTGGAAGCTTTGTTCCGACCAAATCGGCTCATTCCATAGAGTAATATAGGTCACATTCGCAACGCCGCCGGTGTAGGACGTCAACATGAACGCCGAGGGAGTTACGGTCACCGAACGTGACATATTAATAAAATTGCTGGAACTATATAAAGACTTTCCCTGTTTGTGGGACTTAAGTAACAAAGATTACGCAAATAGAGATGCCAGAAATCAAGCGTATTTTATTATGTTAGAAGTATTAAAAAAAATTGACAGTGCGGCTACATTAAAAACCTTAAAAAATAAGTTGTAAGAGCCGCATATGACTGTAATTTTCTCTATTTCTATAGTAGAATTTAGCCCATTCTCTTCGTACTATGGTCAACTGACATATTACTCTATGGTCAACTGACAGCTGGAAGGCCAACCGTCGGACAATCTGTAGCAATGTTGGAATGGTTGCCTTGTCGGTTCCGATATGGTTGGCACCAACCAAATCGGAGCGTCTGTAGATGCTTTAATATGACCCCATCCACAAATGACCCCAGCTTATTGGTTCTTATCCTTCATATAATATAATGTCAGATCTTTAAGCCTTTCTGTAGAACAAAATTCGACTTGCAATAATTTGCTACATCACACCCTTTGAGATCAAAGTGCGTATGTGTGTAAAGGTTGTAAGAAACTTTCGAACTTTCAAACACCTCCTGGTATCTGTAACGATCCTCATCAAACATGCATATTATAGGTATTTGCAATTATCACCTAAAAATCTTTATTTTCATATTTGTAAAATTACATTTAGTAAAAGATTCAAACATGTGCATAAAAAATTTTGTATTATAAAAGTATCAGAACAACCAACAAATTCCGTTCACGCAGTAAATTAAAAACGGCAAGATATCAAGCCCGAACAAGAGTTATCAATACTTGCAACAGGCAATTAGACTTCCTTACAAATCGGTTGAAGTGGGACACGCGCGATAACAATCGCACTTAGGAATACTAATGTACACAACGCCTCGTTATCTCACTCTAGGGACGTTCATGTTTTTAATATTCTCCAACTGTTTACTTCAATTGAGTTAAACTACAATGCAGTTTGAAAATAGCGTTTCTTTTGTCATAGTGTGGTCAACCTACTTAGATTGTCAAGATTTACCATCTGCTTATGTATTCTGGATCAATTCTTAGTAACTTTCGACCCACAAAATTATCATTTGGTGTGGTCAACTTAGTCAGATTGAATGGTTTAACATCTGCCTATGCATTCTGGATCAATTCTTTACTAACTTTTAAAGCAGAAAGGCGCAAAATGCTAATAAACAATAACTTGGCAATAACAGCCTGCGCTGAACATCTTCTCAATTAAAGGTAATATTATGTCAAGTACTCATTTCTGCGTGGAAGTACTTTGAAAATGTTAGTGGAAATTTAATGTAAGTAAGTTCGTTATGATATTATACGTGCAAGTTTTTATATCCTTGAAAGATGTATTTTATATGGAATATCTCCAAAAGAGGAGCTTCATTAGTTCAGTTACTGAGGTTACTGAGTGTCACATTAGTGGAAATTTGTCCACTGTCCAGGCTTTTTGATGCAGTACTCAAGCGTGCTAATTACAAACCACTGAACTAGTGGAGCTGGAACCTCTATAACACAAGGTCGTACTATCTACAGCCAATCAGGTGTACAAACTTGAGTAGAAACTCTGAAATTGTGTTTATCGAACACTTCAGTAAGTTTGTAAGGCGTAAGTAGATTCTGAACAATACTTCAGTTTACTTTATACATTTTACAAGGTAGAGAGGATACATATATTATAAAGTTAGCAATTTTAAAATCGATTCGCTTTTCAACTTTCATAGACATTTTTCTTCTTTTTACTAACATCGAGGATAGAATTTGATCTTCCCTAATTTCGCAAATATCGAAATCACTTCTACAGCTAACCCAAATGCTCATTGCCATATTTTGAAAAGACATAATATGCACAAAATAAATAATAATAAATAATTACAAATGAAATATAGCATAGACGAAAAAGCCAATTTAAAAGTATCCTGCTGCTATTAATATTCAAGATAAAGAGAGGCATTAAAACATAAATGATACCCTTACAAAAATTCCCCCAATCTTGCGACATATCGTCCCGTACATCGCGTCAAAACATTGTCTCCGAAAAACCTATCTCCCCTCGCAACTGTCAAATTGATAATATCAGAGCGAGACAGATGTAATAGCTTAGCAAACGACCAACGTGCAAGAAAGAGACGGATGAACGCTATTCAGGGTTACCACCTGTCGTTTTTGCATAGATGTAATTCTAAAGATAATTTCGATTGCAATTAGAGGTTTCCCACGTTCATAGCAATAGCGAAACGTTTTTCATGTATTGATTATTGGAATCGTGTTCGAAATAACAAGCTAATATAGCTCTAGCTATTTATAATTAGATTGTGTTGGAAATATTTTTAACAGAAAAATGATGAGAGATCTTATGAACGTGTCCTAATTCATAATAAAAGTTGCAATAAATAATTCTTAGTACATCCATCTTCATTAAATTGTTAAAAAAGTTCTTAATAACTCACTCATTCATGAAAAACAGAAACCATTTGAATGAAAGCGACCAGCAATCTTTTGATCAATTTAATTAACCATCCCTCCAATGTTTTATTTCCGCGAAGTGGCAACCATGACGACATCCGTCATAATAGAGTACTAGAAAGATGATGAATGAAGACACAGTAAAGCACTTTGTGGTAAATAGAACCATTATTATATTCTTAAGGCGTTTAGTTCTTGAATATTAATTTTGACGTATTTGCATACTGTCTGCCTTTTTATAATTTAATTTGTCTGGATAAATTGAGAATTATATAGCTTTTAATTTTCGGAACATCGTTCACGCACGATTCATTTGTTTTAATTAAGAACATAGTTGCATGAATAATAAAAACAAAAAAGAATAGTAATATATTAAACTTGATAATTTTACGTGTATCAATTTTAACTACATTTTCATTTAGATTAAAAAGATTGTTTTTATTTTCGTATATGTAATTTACCTCACATTTTTAATAGTTTTTTTTTTTAAGTTTAAATAATAAATCGTTGGAAAGTAATTAAGTCAATAACAGTAACATATGCTCTTGCTCTTATATAACTTGCTCTTGATTCCTTTCATATGTCATCTCTACCTCCAAATTATTTTTCTCGAATAATGGCCATTGAGCTCTAAATTCTACGGGTTAAATACAAAATAATTTTCACACAAACCCGATCATAACGTTGTCCAAAATCATGTTTTATCAACCCAAAATTACTCCATGCGCCAACAGAAGCGCTACGAAAACATCGGCAGCGCTTCGTAAAACACAAATTTCCTCCAGAGTTCCAAAGCATTAGTCATAATAACGTTGCAGTACCTTAGCAATAGATTGAGGTTTAAAATACTGCGCAGTTCACTGCAGTCCACCAGTTATATAACATTGTACTAATTTGTTTTGGCGTGGATCGGAGCCAGCTAGCTCTATTATAATTTAGTGTCTATTTCCCGTGGCTGCATCCGTATTTGATTCTCATTTATTCAAGTAATCTACCTCGTTGTGATTTTACAGCTGAAAATTTGTAAGACTTGCTACCTATTTTTGGTGGAATATTGTCACCAGAAGGTACTAGATACCTATATAGAAAGAACTAAAGTTTTCTCGCCTGGGTTTATATTTAATATTTACCGTACAAGAACCCTGTATTTGGGAAAGCCTATGTCACTTTCCGGCCAATAAATTATCTCTATACAAGATATAACGTCGAGGCGTCGTTCTTTTGATAAGTGAAAGAGCCAAATCTGCAAAAATATTTTTCTATTTCTTTTATTAATAAGGAATAGATAATTTGTATATATTCATGGCAATTTTGTGTCGATTAAAGATGATATTTTAAAGATTAAAAATACGACTATTTAGAATTATATTTCTATACAATGTAATTCAAAGTGAAGTGACTATTTGTAATGACTTTTTATAAGTAAATACATGCAGTCTAAACTTTGCTTTCTGGGTGTCTTTTTGTTCCATTATCAACAAGTAGATAGCTGACTCTATCCGGGGCTGCTAATTAGAGGGTAGTAGCTCAGAATTCATTTTAAATGATACCAGAAGGCAAGCGATCACCCATATTGCCTGGTGGTAAGCTTAGTGCCGCGCCGCCCATCGTGACCGAGGTAACGAGTGTTGCCTACTAGAAAAAGGAAAAGAAAAAGGACACAATTTCAATTAAATACAAGAAGTTCTATCTATTTAAGACATCTAGTTACCCTCTGGATCATCCTAAGAAATCAAGTACCCAGAACTTGCCGCCTAACTATAATCCTATGATAAAATACAGGCTTCACGCTGTTTGTCTTTACAACTATAGTTCTCGAGCAATATAAACATTCAAATTGAAAATTTCATAGAGCATTCTTGTTAGTACTTTTTATTTAACATTTTAAGTGTTTATTAATTTCAAAAGCAATAAAATCAGTATTTTATATAGTTTAACTAATTGATTGAACTATAAACGACTATGTCTGGCAATACTTGGGAAATCATTTGACTATAATATGGACTATACCATATTTAGGTGAGACTTTTATTAACTTCCTTACATTTTTTAGAGATAGCACTTTTTTAAGTGCGGTAGACGGTTTTCTGACCACAACTAAATTATAAAATAGTACCTATTCATGTTATAAGTATAATTCGGGAGGTCGATATTCTTTCAGAAACACTATCTATAGATCCTCTCATTACATTTCAAGTAACCTGAACAGGTTACCATAATTTTGGGTTAACATCGGATACAAAATTAATTAAGCGCTTGCTTCAATTATAAAAGTTGGTTTTTAATTGTTTTTAAATAAATAGTTACGTAGTACAGGAGAGCGCTAACCTAATTTGTACGAGTTTACGTTGCCGGTTAAAATTTTAAACATATTCCTGGTCCAGGTTTTTAACTAAGCGTAGTTTCAGAAACGTGTTGTTAAAAGTACACGTCGATTAACGTGGGTTTTGAGGTATTTTAGAAAGTTTAATTGCTAACGGTTTTACGTTATTGTTCTGAACGAGATATAGTTGGGAGTTTTTTGCTCTTGTTGGATACAATTATTTTATGAAAGTCTATGTAGACGAAATTAATTTGTATTCTTTAGTTTAATGGCACTCTGCTTGAATGAGTTGTTCAAATTCGTGCTATCACATTTGTACTTAGAATGAATTGAACATTTTTATTGAAACTTTTGAGTTGGGTTTGTGTAAAGTATGGAATCACTAAACTTGTCACATACCTACCCATACAATTTGCAAATTTGTGTAGGAGATATAGATACATACTTTAATATTATAGAGATCACTATACCCTTCACACACCTACATTGAACACACACATTTAAAAAAACAAAATTAGAAAGTTTTTTAAAAGATAAATAAATCACCTTTATATCGATACAAGACTAAACAAGAAAAACACGACATTAAATCCTGCGATAAGGGCTTCAGAAACGCAGTTTTTACGATAAATAAACGATAGGTATCTTAAGTAACCATTACATCCCCTTGAAAATTCCACCCTCCAAGGTGTAACTGACAACAGTAATTGATATACAGCGTCATTAATCACAAACTTCTAAATTGATACATACTCTTGCTCGTTTTGTATAAAACTGCTAGCTTTTAGGTATTTTCAAATTCGAGATAGACATAAATTTATTATTAACTAGCGGTCCGCCCCGGTTTCGCCCGTGGTACATGTTTACGTGTTCTCTACATAAGAACCATCCTCGTACTTCAAGGAATATAATAAAAA
>CAJQZN010039424.1:0-10941 GCA_907164685.1 Colias eurytheme | reverse complement strand
AGTAACTAATTTTTGTACTCCTAATAGTTCATTTACATATATCATGAATTCATTAGATAGTTTTACTTTTAATGAAAATAGTATTGTTATTATATTATATGGAGATAGTTTTAAATTAAAAAAACATGACATAGATATAGGATTTCAAAAAATGTTAAAAATTAGTAGTGAGACAAAATGCAAATTTATGTTGTGTACATTACCATATTTGCCTGGTTTGACACAAAATCAATATAAATTTATCTATAATATTAACTTGAAATTATATAATTTAACAAATCATCATAGTGATGCATTTATATATTTTGACATAAATTCTTGTATTAAATCTTTTTGTTTGACAAAGAATACAGTGTATCTGCCATTTAGATATAAGAGAGAACTTGCTATGTTAATAGCATATAAAATTATTTACCAGTCTGGTACATGTTTAGTATCAGACCCTGGGTCTACTATAATTTTATGTAGTAGTAATTATATACATCAACCTAGTTTAAGTGTTGACAGACAATCTAGCCCTAAGCTAGATTTAAACTAGTTTATAAGACAACAGCTAAGCAGTCTTTTTCTATTGTGCATCAAAATATTCAAGGCTTGGCTAGCAAATTATTAGAAATAGAATTATTTTTAAATCATAATAGAATTAAAATATTTTGTGTAACAGAACATTGGCTTAAACAATGTCAGTTGTTAATAAATATTGATAATTATAAATTAAAAAGTATATACTTTAGAACAAACGCTATTCATGGAGGTTCTCTTATTTTTGTACACAATAGTTTAAAATGCAAGGAACGAACTGACATTGTTAGCCTTTCTGTAGAACGGACCATTGAACTGTCCTGTGTGGAGCTGGAGCGTTATATTATTGTTTGCGTTTATAGACCCCCTTCCAGTGACTATAATATGTTTGAGACAGTCATGGAAGAAATATTAAAGCGTTTAAGTAGGAGTAAAAAAAAAGTTATAGTATGTGGTGATTTTAATATTGATATACTTTTACAAACACAAACGGCAACACGAATTGTTAATTTGTTTCAGTCATTTAATCTGTATAAACTTTTTAATGAACCCACACGAATCACACCTACTTCTGCAACCTGTATTGATAATATATACTGCGACTGCAACTGTTTAGAGAAAAATATTCTCAATACACTCACTTCGGATCACTGTGGCCAGAAAGTAGTTTTTGAATGGGATTGTTTACCTGAATTTAAAAGAATTAATGTTAGGCCTATAACTAAAAAAGGCATTAATAAATTTAGAGATAATATTAATAAAAGCCTGCCCGTACTGAATGATCAATCCTGTCATAATAATCCTTGTGAAATGTTTAAAAATCTTTTTAATTTAGTGCATAATGAATTTGAAAAAATATTTAAAGTTAAATCTTTAAATATTACCAAGGATTTACCATTTAGTAAATGGGCGACACCTAGCATACATAGGTGTAGGATCGTTCTTTATGAGTTATATGGTATGAAGCAATATAATAAAGACCCATCTTTTCTTAGTTATGTTAGAAATTACTCAAAAACTTTTAAAATTGTTTGTTTTACTGCGAAGCGTTTGTATATCAGAGATAAAATACGCGACTCCGATAATAAAGTTAAAACAGTTTGGTCTATTATTAATGGTGAAATGGGTAAAAGCAAATCAAGTAATACCATAAAACTTGTTAATAATGGCATGGTTATTGACAAAAATGCTGATGTTGCGCTTGCATTTGAAGATTTCTTTAGTAGTGTCCCTGCTAGCATTACTAATAATTTAAATTCGTCTTCAGCACTTGCAGAGACCTTTTTGAGGGACCATGTTGCGGGGTGCAGCACATTATTTGAATTGCGACACGTAACTGCTAATGATATTGTTACAGCCTTTAAGACACTAAATTTAAAAAATACTTGTGATCTTTGGGGAATGTCCGTAAATTTAGTTAATAATATAATAGAAAATATTGCGAACAATTTAGCTTTTATATTTAATAAGTGTTGTGACTATGGTACATTTCCTAATTTATTAAAGCTTAGTAAAGTTATACCTCTATTTAAGAAAGGCGATCAAGAAGACTGTAACAACTATAGACCTATCTCGATTTTACCAACATTAAGTAAGGTATTCGAAAAGTTAATATTAAACCAATTGACTAGTCACTTTGCATCTAATAATTTGCTGCACACCAAACAGTTTGGTTTCACAAAGGGGCGCTCAACCACAGATGCTGGAGTTGCACTACTAACACATATATATAAGGCATGGGAAAACTCAAAAAATGCTTTGGGGATATTTTGTGACCTCTCCAAGGCATTTGACTGCGTTGAACATTGTACCTTATTGCGTAAACTTAATCACTATGGGATTAAAGGACAAGCTCAGAACCTCATAGCCTCATACCTGCATGATAGGATACAAACTGTAGTTGTTAATGGAGAACGTTCTAGCGGTGCGTCAATTAACATTGGTGTTCCACAGGGATCTATTTTAGGACCCTTCTTGTTCTTGGTATATATCAATGATCTACCTTATTATTTACAGGATAGGTGTGAAATAGTTCTGTTTGCAGATGATACCTCATTAATATTTAATGTGGATAGGCATGACCCAAATGTTGACGAAGTGAACAGTGCTCTTTTACACATATCCGACTGGTTTACTGCTAATAATTTATTATTAAATGCCAAAAAAACAACTGGTGTTGAATTTTTACTACCAAACGTTAAAAAGTTAAGCAGAAATATTACCTTGAACGGGGAGGTATTACACCCTACAGAATCGACTGTATTTCTTGGGTTAACATTGGACGAGAAACTACAGTGGGGAGCCCATGTCAACACCGCTGCAGGTAAGCTCAGTTCAGCAGCATATGCAGTCCGAAAGGTAAGGCATCTCACCGATGAAGATACAGCTAGATTGGTTTATTTCAGCTACTTTCATAGTATTATGTCCTATGGAATTCTACTATGGGGCAGGGCAGCAGATATAGAAACTATATTTATCTTACAGAAAAGAGCCATTCGTTCTATATATAATTTACGTGCTCGGGACTCACTAAGAGATCTCTTTAAGAATACTGGTATCCTTACTGTACCATCACAGTATATA
This sequence comes from Colias eurytheme, assembly GCA_907164685.1. Lineage (NCBI taxonomy): Eukaryota > Metazoa > Arthropoda > Insecta > Lepidoptera > Pieridae > Colias > Colias eurytheme. The sequence goes on along the minus strand of CAJQZN010039424.1, from coordinate 7,836 downwards.
TTTAATAATATTTTGCATGTACACAAAAACGCCGACTTACACACAAGAGTAGGAGATAGACACTGTTATGGCACAAGGAACAGAAATAGAATTGAAATGCCATTTTTCCGATTAGCTAAAGTTAAAAATTCATTTATGGGTCAAGGTATACGCTTTTACAATAGAATTCCTCATAATATTAAAGAGTTTAGTAGTTCTAAATTTAAAACTTATATAAAAAATGTACTAGTTCAGAGAGCGTACTACAGTATTCAGGAATATATGGACGATAAAAACCCATGGAGGGTTGTCGCGTAAAAACCACAGGACAGTTCTTTGGCATGTTATTACAATACTTATATGTTGTTACATATGTATTTTGTAAAATTGTAAAACTGACATGATTTAAAAGAGCAACTATGGAGTTTCTTGCCGGTTCTTCTCCGTAGATACTGCTTTCCGAATCGGTGGTAAATTTTAAAATATGTAATGACGTTTCAAAAGTGCTTCTTTAAGAAGTCTAATTGAATAAATAAATGTTTGAGTTTGAGTTTGAGTTTGAGTTTAGCTATGTTCAAAAAGACTAGGTTAATAATAAGTAATCATATTGATTTAAGTGGTCCACACCAAGGTCCACACGGTCTGCTCTGAACTTAGAGCGTTGAGGCTCAGAACAACTGCAACGTAGAAAATATATTTTTTAGGAGCTGGTGAGCCTGGTAGCACTGAGTTTAGGACACAGATTGTCAAAACTGACATGTCAATTGTCATTTGTCAATTGTCATACGTCATTCATTATTGTTCATCGGGTAGCGGTAGATGCTATGCGCATAAATAATTTGAATTACATATTTTATGTATTATTTATTATTTAATAACTTTAAATTATAGATATATACAGAAAAGCAGAAGTAAGTGTATATTTCTCTAATGTGTCGCATATATTTATCCTGGTTTGTCCTATATAGGAGTCCTATCCAACTTTTAATGGCTCAATTCCACAATAGATATAAATTATTTATTAAAAAAAATATTATATCTGTGACCTAATTAGTGAAACGATAACACTCAAGTGCACAATGCACATTGTCAAGCATTAGAGAGAGATATAATCCAACTTTATCAATCAAATACTTACTTAATATGTTTCAAAATATACATAATATTATGCTTGTTACACTTAGAATATTTAATGGAATTTGAATAAATTTGCCAAACTGGTGTTTATGAAATCATTACTCTAATGTACTTATAATAACCATCAATTAGCATATATTTTTTTTGAAACATATCAAGTTGTACTTCTATACTAATATTATAAAGAGGAAAGGTTTGTATGTATGTATGTATGGTTTTCACGCATAAACTACTGGACCGATTTTGATGAAATTTCGCACAGATAATCTTTAGACCCTGAGAAAGAACATAGGCTAACTTTTATTGCTAAATATGTACCACGGGCAAAGCCGGGGCGGACCGCTAGTATTTAATAAAAATGTATAGGTAAGAGAAACTCAAAATTTAAAAACGAAATTTGTTTTGTTTTTAATGTACCTATAGTCAGTATTACATTTTGTATTATCATGAAAGAACTAATGTAACTTAAAAATTTGTTTTCAGATTGCTACCATGCAGATGATGGATGTAAAATTAATGTTGATTTTATGTATTCCATGTAACTACAGTTAAATTGTGTTGTATATATATTGAGATATTCAAAGAGTTGTTGTTGAGTATGTGAATAAATAATACCTAAATTATTATCAAAATTGTTCTAAGGGATTGTTGTTTATTAAAAAGGAATAAATATTATATAAACATTAAATGCCTGTATGCCTTTTTCTTTTAAGTCAGAGCAATTAATAATATGTTAATAAATGTCAAGCTATCTTCATTCGATTGCTGTCTGCAATTCATATCAATCGAAGTTGGTTGTTCGCACTGGATAGTTTTAAAAACATGGAAAAAATACGGCTACAAATGCTACCGCCATGGGCGATTAGTCCAAGCATTGCAATCTGGGCACTATGCACGCAGAGTTGCATTTTGCAGATGGTTACGAGGCAAATTTAGTAGAGATAATGATTTTATGAATAACATTTTATGGACGGATGTGTGAGCAGGCGCTGGTTTTGGTGAAATAAAAGCCCACACAAAAACTTTTAATGAACTGTATTTGTTATAAATTATAATTAATTTTGTATAAGGCCTAGTTAATGTGTGCAACGGTGCACGTCTTATGTGAGACTGCCTTCCGATCATTATTTCTCTTTCACTCTCTTATGTTTTATACAGGATGAATCCAATTTCTCAAATAATGGTATGTACAACCGAAGAAACCATCATTACTGGTCCACTGAAAATCCCCTGAGATTCCGGGAAACACATAACAAAATCCGATTCTCATTTAATTGTTGGTGTGGTGTAAGGTCCAATCAAGTGGTATTGGTACAGATTTACGAAGGCACCCATTACGATTCACCACTGTCAGAATTGCGAAAAATTTATTTTCAGCAAGATGGTGCTCCACCTCACAACAGTCGTCAAACGCGCTCATACCTAAATGAACAATTTTTGCAGATTAAAATTTCTCAAGAATTTAAGGATAGTCTCCTAAGAACGTTTTCATGTAGCTACAACGGTTAAGGTACCTGCCCTTCATGCCCCATCTTAACCTTCCACCCTGTATACTAGACTAGCTGCGTTTTGCGGTTTCACCCGCGTGGCTCCATTCCTGTTGGTCTTACCGTAATGATATACTCTATAGCCTTCCTCAATAAACAGGCTATCTAGCACCAAAAGAATTTTTCAAATCAGTTTCTATGCATTCTTCAAGCGGATTCATCTTTGCAGTTGGTTTAATTTCTTAAATTACTACTTGTTTCTTCTCAGGTGAATTCTAATGGTTAAGATGATATACTTAGCTATTATGTAATTTATTGTTCGTAAATTGGACCAATAGATCTTTAAATTTTAATAAAATTGCTATTCTAAGAAATAGAATTTATTTCGTTTGGAATGCATTTATTTGTATTGATGTAATAACTATGTATTTACAAAATGTGGTATAATTTTTGTAAATTGCAACCATGGTCTCTCATGTATTACAAATCGAATTTTATTTTGATACGAGGATGAAAACATTAAGTAGGTATTTAAAATATAAAAGAAACTGAACGCTACGGTAAATGGTGGAACTGGTGGAACTAATACAAAGTTTTTAGTTTGTTTATAAATTGTAGTTTCAGGGCTTAAAACTAGATGGCAGTGTATTACATTATTGAATGAGCATGTAGAGACCTCAGAGGTAGAGACAGTTTGGTAAGTAATTATATTTCAGCTCAAACGATTGAGAACGTTATATTATATTATTTTGGTTATATTTCACAGAGCCTTGCAAATATTTTTCATTAAGCATATTGAAATATATTACATTTAGTAGGTATATTGTATGATACCATATGATACCAATGTATGATACCTTGAAAATAACAGACGGACACATATTATTATCATTCTACTCAAAAAGAAGAGTTATAATTAGGTAAGTAGGTACAGTAAACTCTAACTGCTCCGTCTCCTATAAAAGTGATAACTCATTTAAACCTAACTATAACACTGTTTATATGAAAGTTTTGAAAAAATCAAAATATCGCTAACTAACTACAAAAAGTATAAATTATAAATACTAAGTTTCATTAGCCGGAGCAAACGATTATTAGTCGCTGTGTTTTTTGCATGAAATATCATTATTATATCAAAGAAAGTTACAAGATAAACATTGTAATTACAGTGTCTTGTGTTAACGATGACAGTGTTAATTAATGGAGTTTGTAAGCGGATTGTTCCAGCCTTCAGCCGACATTGAATAACTTTTATTTGCATTTCATTTCTCGAGTGAAGGTAAACAAATTAGTGTTCATTAATCATCTCGGAATTCATTCTTGTATTAAATTATGATGTGCATTAGATGTTTAACCGACTCTAAATAAATTATTTATTTTTATCAAGCTACATTAGAGCAATAACGGACTGAGCAACGTTCGGAAAACAAACTTGGGTGCTTTATAATCGCACTATGTTCGGAACAGCGCTGTTACACAAAATAGGGTCTATTGTGGTTGTAATTTACAACAGTTTCAGTGAATTAAGCTTGAAATACGTCAGTATTATTACTTCCATCTAAATATTGGTATCGTTAAGAAAATAGGCGGTGAAAATATATCGCACTCTCGTGGGAATTTCCGACAGCAAGCCTATTTTTATATATTATGTACTTAGTTACTAGTTTTGAAGGATGATAAAGATAACGCTGATAAAAAATTAAGTTAAGTATAGACCTGACAACCGAGTGGTGTCCCGCTCCTGCTCGTAGTCGATTATATCAATTTAAATTTTGCCCTCTCTTTGTTGTACAATAAAGTCATGGTTATCTACTAAAGCTAAAAAAATAATTCTACTAATACACATTTGTTTCTACGATATCCTTACCTATATAAAAATATGCTTTTAACCCTTAACACGGCAAGCCCTGAAATAATGTACCCAGATATTTCAGAATTGGTTTTAGTGATAGTTATTGATTAAAAAATACTATAGTAGAGAAAAAAATAAAACAAATTTTCTGTAAGTAGGTTTTTCAGGATGTCCGTTAAAACGGCCTTTGCCAAGAACCCCGTCTTCATTGCTGTCTCAAAAAACGGACAACGCTGTAATACAGCTTAAAAAATAAAAATGAAAAACAAAAATATTCACTTAATATAACACAATTGAAAACAATTTCAAGTAGCATTTTATTGTTTTATTGTATCACAGTATTTTCATTATCTATTATAACAAAAAAATCTTCAATTTTAACTAAATACCTAACAAATGATAATTGAGCCCTCTCGAGCTCAATCACACTATTTAGTTGTATGGAATGTTAAATAACATTTATTATTTCGTGTCAAGCAACCTTTGGTTTCATGTAATACAGATAATAATGGTTTTTCTCAATGTGAAGTGATATTTGGCCGATGATTAGGACATTTAGCCGAAATGCATGTGGAGGTCGAGGAACTCCCGGTTCTATTGTAGACCCAACAGATTTAAGTGATCTTAGATTATATTCGTCATTTTGAACTTAATTAAAAATAATTCTACATATAATTAAAGACTCTAAAGCAAGAAAATCCCATAAAAGTGATATTTTATTAAAGTACGAATCATGGCAACGTCCGTTTCTTGGGACATGCCAAATGGTTCTTAGTTACCTGTATCTACGGCACTGTCCCAAAAAACGGACCAGCTATATTTCGAATATTTTGTCATAGAATTTTTTGAATATTTCATAATCTTTAGAGCAAAAACAACAGTTTATCTCTCCTGAAAGTTAAATCAATAGAAATCAAACACGGAAACTATTTCATTAAAGCTATTATTGACCAGAAACACAAACCATCACTAATTCCGGGAATCCCTAAATTCAACAGTCACCTAGCACACGAATCAAATGTTCTCTATAATTGGCATGTAGGAGAAAAATAAAGGATTGTTATCGTACTTTCTTCAACGTATTCAATTTTCTAGATTTTTTGGAACGTTCAAGATTTACACGGCTATAAGTACATGTACTAAAAAAGTGACAGAAAAGCTTTAAGGGTTAACTAGCTGTATAAGTTAACTAATTACTTATAATTATCGTGGTAGAGCTACGCCGATTTATGACTACGAGGTAATTTATTGTAAAACATCATTACAGCGTCTTCTTCAAGTGAACTATCGACCTTTCTCGGTTACACAGAACCTAAGCTAAAAATAGACCTAATTATAAGTTGGCAAAGTTAGTATTTACGCGGAAACAATGTTGCCAACTTGTAAGTGATTCCCCGCAGTATCGTGAACTTTGATTTGTTTTAAATATAATTAAAATGGGTGCATCAGAATGTGATAGTTTGTATGTAACAATGTGTAGGTTGTTTTTATATTTTACGTTCAACCTGTTTTTTTTAAATTACCTAACATGAAATGTATTTAATGAATACTTATATCTATACTAATACCTATTACAAAGCTGAAGAGTTTGTTTGTTTGTTTGAACGTGCTAGTCTCGGGAAGTACTGTCCGAGTTAAAAATTTCTTTCGGTGCTTGATAGCCCATTTATCGAGGAAGGCTATAGGATATATTATTATGTATAATTATCATCACGCTAAGACCAGCAGGAGCGGAGCACTGCGGGTAAAACCGCGGAGCACAGCTAGTGTTTTATATTTCTTCAAAAGATCAGCAGAATAGATGTGAAATTAACTGCTCTATTATGTAGGTAATTAACTAAAGGATCGAAGATGCAAAAATATATTTCTAAGTCATGAATTTTTAGTTAAAATATAGGTTTATGTTTTTAAAAGTAGGTTACCCTTTCAGTGCTTACTCATTAAGTTTGATGGATGTATCCTTGTGTTAGGACATAAATTTTTTTTACAAAAAATAACACGTTAAATATATGACCTAAAAGCTTTTAAGACTCGTATATTTAAAGATATATTAATATAATTAGGTATAGACTTTATTTAGGGTAAAATCGTAGTATATTATTATTAGTCTGTGGTAAAATCTTTAATGGAGAGGGAGATAAAAGAACTTATACTCACTAAAAATAGGCATTAAAGTAATAAAGCAATTAAAGTGTGTTTGTTTTATTAAGTCGCGGAGCGGTTATGTTATGATTCCATATGACCTGATTTCCGCCCGCGGCTTTGCCCGCGTTTTCAAAGGAAAATCCGCATAGTTTCCGTTCCCGTGGGATTTCCGGGATAAAACCTATCCTATATGTTAATCCAAGTTAGCCTCTATATGTGTGCCAAATTTCAATGTTCAAGTTCAATTTCAAGGTTCAGTAGAATTTGCGTGAAAGAGTAACAAAGACACACACACACACATCCTCACAAACTTTCGCATTTATAATAGTGATGCAACGAATACTACTTTTACGAATACGAATACGAATACGAATATCAAACCTACTATTCGGCGAATACGAATACGAATACGAATATCTCGCCTTGGTACTTAATAAAAGACTTATTTATTTAATGAATGCTTACTCTTCTAATAATTAAAATTTACAATAGGCAAATTTTTATTTAAAAAACATAAAATTCGTAGATTTTCTGGTTTTAGACGGTTTTTTTTTTCAGTCTGGATATTTCCAGCCGTTGAAAAAAGTCTTTCCGAAGCGACTGTACATGGCTTCAGTGAAAAATATTTTTGGGCGAGTTTTTTCTAACTTGGAAAATGGACATCTTCTCGCCAAAAGACCAGTGGATCAGCAGTCTCTACACACGTCATATTTTTACGCGCGATTTTTAAATCTGTACCTAGTACCTAAATAGAGTTGCGTACAAAAATATTCGTTTTTAAATATTCGTATATTCGCCGAATACGAATATTCGGTAAATGTCTACTATTCGGCGAATACGAATATTCGTATTCGTATTCGTTGCATCACTAATTTATAATATTAGTAGTATAGGATATTGGTGTATGCAGATAGGAAGGCTGCAAGATGGATATTGGCTAGTGCAGGGGCTAGTGTACCATAATTAAATAATCAATCAAAGAAAGAAAATGAAAATCATCTGAAACTACATGCACGATAAAATGTAATTATATTCTTGGTAACCATGGTCATCTATATTTCTAGTATATTTAGGTAGGTACTTTAAAAGTCTCATTATTTAGGTATCCGTATTTGTATTACAAATAAAACAAGGAAACTAAAATCTGCATTAAAGCTGGTACAGTGCGACTTGTTAAATTAGGACTTGTTTTGCAGCGACCTAACTTTTAATTAATACCTAGCTAGTAGGGTACAC
>CAJQZN010039421.1:0-15947 GCA_907164685.1 Colias eurytheme | reverse complement strand
TGCAAATAACAAATCATCATTTAAATATTTAGTTTATTTCTTTATTTAAGAAACAATTAACAATAATTACAAAACAACATAAAAAAACACGCATGCATTTATTGAAATGTTCATTCATCATCACTATCGTATGGCGTTGTGTGACTCGTCTTCATAATCCATTGAATCGGATTCTGTAAAAGTAAAACGTAAATTATATAATAAAAGAAATGAGTCATTATAAACTTACCTAGTAAGGCAATGCCTTTGATGTCGCACGATGCCGCCGCGCCGCCAGTGTAGGTACTTCTGCTGCTACATGAAAATATGCTAGGGTTGCAACAAATGGGAAATAAAACAATTGTGATTATTACTATTATGATGTAATCATTTATTCATATTATGTACATTCAAAACAATTGCTATTATTAAATCTGATGTAATTATTTTTTCATAAATATATAATTATTATTAATTACATAATATATTGCACTGTGAAATATTTACGTATCACTTTATTTTTGATGTTCTTAATTGTCTTTTATAAAATTTAAGTGACGCATTCGCATTGGGATCAACAATCCGATAAGAAAAGAATGGAGACAACATATACATAGCTTTGATTTCAATTCTACAGATACAAAATATACAATCTATCTAAAATGATACAACGGATGTTTCCTGCGTTTTCTCGTCAAAATACCGAAACAACGTAATTATTGTATAGTAGTTGGGCGTGAAAGTAAAAAAACAAATGAAAAGTGTTTTCCATATGATTATTTATTAAATTTACGCGATTAAGAATAATTTCAACGATACAATTTAGTAACCGAGAATTCAGAGGATTAAAGAAAATACCTGCCTGATCATTTTATCAAACTCTAAAAGAATTATGGTTATTTCGCATCACTCGGTTTATTAGTTTGGTAATAATTATTAAAGGTAGTTACAACCCTAGCCATTGAGTCGAACGGTAGGCAACACAATATCGACTTTGTGCGGGTACATATGGTACATTTCTGCTTGCTGTGAAGCGTAATTATTATTATTAAGATTTTTTAGGCTATTTTGAATCAGCTGTTCTAATTTAATTCTAGAAATTTATTAAAACGTGATTTTTTTAAAAGTATATTATGAGTTTATAAATACCTCAACCAATAGTTATTGTGTCCTATCCTCATTTCTTTATATCTTGGTAGTTAACTAAAGTGTTAAATTTACTTAGCCTCAACAACAACATTTACACTGCCACTGCACTAAAACTAAACTAACTAGCTCTCTAGCTATAAGAACCATCCTCGTACTTCAAGGGATATAATAAAAAAAGAATTATCGAAATCGGTTCAGCCGTTCTCGAGTTATGCGCTTACCACACAGACATAGATTGATTACATTACTTGATACATGTCTGTGGCTTACCAACACATTTTGCGATTCATTTTTATATATAAGACTAGCGGTCCGCCCCGGCTTCGCCCGTGGTACATGTTTACGTTTTCTCTACATAAGAACCATCCTCGTACTTCAAGGAATATAATAAAAAAAGAATTATCGAAATCGGTTCAGCCGTTCTCGAGTTATGCGCATACCAACACATTTTGCGATTCATTTATATATATATACTAGCGGTCCGCCCCGGCTTCGCCCGTGGTACATAATATTTACGTTTTCTCTACATAAAAACCATCCTCGTACTTCAAGGAATATAATAAAAAAAGAATGATCGAAATCGGTTCAGCCGTTCTCGAGTTATGCGCTTACCAACACATTTTGCGATTCATTTTTATATATAAGATAAGATTATGTGAAAATAACCAGGAAGGTGAAAAACATATTTACGAAAACATAGTAACATAATATGGCTGTCGCTACAATAATTATATTTCAATTTTATCTTTTTATACCTAGTAGAACTGGCCGACGAATAAAAAAAATCGTATTAGAATAAATACAATAAATTACGGAACAAAAAAAGGATTGTAACTGAATTAGGTATGTTTGTTTCTGGGCGCACCGTTTTCGACGACGCGACGCGCGACGTAAGCGTATAGGTATAGGTACCTACTTTGCTAAAACAAACTAATAAAATTGTGTGTCTGTCTGAAAATTCGGAAAAGCATATTTTGCAAGTTTGTAATTACTTTGATAGTTTACCGATTTATAATAATTGTAATTGTAATTGTATAATATATAATTTGCAATGTGGTGAAATTTCATAAAAATCACGGGCCAATTTTTTGTTTTGAATCCCACCGAAAATATAATTGCGTTATTAGAATAATTAATTACTATACCTACCCACGATCAATTATTACAATATAGTCTCAAATGCATACTAGAGAAATATTGCAATTTGATTCAATTAAAATGCATAGCATACAAAAATAAATTCACAACACAAGAAATTCCGCGCGCAAATCATAGCGCGTGTCAATGAAATCAAGAATGTTTTATATCAAGCCGACGCGGACGACGACGCGACGCCGAACAAAAGTACCTACGACGGACGACCACGCTTCGAGTTGCCAAACAACATGAGTAATAAATTGTTTACAAAAAAAACAAGTTTTCCATTTTTCTGTATGAGTAGACAGAACTTCAAAACGCCACCTGCTACGGTTTATATTATGAACGATTGTTATAAAAATAAAAGTTATATTTGTTGGTGTAAACTATTTTATTGATCAATAATTTTGGAATTTAAAATTGTCAACATTGATTACAATAAAACGCAGTTTTATTTTATTACACTATTGTTTTTTTTATCAAAACATGTATTTGAAGTACCATATAATATTATGCTGATCCAAGCATTTTCACTCAAAACTTATATCACTAATGATTTGTAAAAGTAAATTATTTCAATATACATTTCATAACCAACATGTAAGAATAATTATTATTATTCCTACCTACAACAACAAACCTAAAACACTATTTACTATGGGAAAATAACCAGGAAGGTGAAAAACATATTATTATTTACGATTTCGACGCACTCGACTTTTAGTAAAATATAGTAGGGAAACATAATATTATGGCTTTGATTTTTGCTACTAGTATAAGAAAACTGCGTGTTCAAACTACTTGTTTGTCTGTCTGAAAATTCGGAAGTACTTTGGTAGTTTACCGATTTATAATAATATTGTATATATCGTTGTTTAAAAAATATTCAAACACAATAAAATATGATATATGTACTGATTTATCACTGGTTTCAGTGATGAACTGATGAGTCAATTATAGCCACTATACTTTCGTCATACGTGTGTATGATTGATGTGATTTGCAACGTGGAAATATTTCAGAAAAATCACGGGTCAAATTGTCCCACCGAAAATATAACTGCGTTATAAGAATAACTATACCTACGATAAATTATACATAATACAATATAGTCTCAAATGCATACTAGTGAAATATTTTATTTGAATCAATAAAATAAAAAAATAAATAAAAAATAATAATAATACAAAAATAAATTCACAACACAAGAAAATCCGCGCGCAAATCATAGCGCGTGACAATGAAATCAAGAACTTTCGAGCCGACGCGGCGGACGACGAAGGAGCCTAACAAAAGTACCTACAATCATAGGCGGCTCGTGACAAAATTGTATGGCCGTGTTCACTTGAAATAAAACAACGAAAATAGGTACCTACAATAGCGTTAGCAGTACAAAAAAAATGAGCACCACATTATAAATGTCAGTATTTCAAAACGAATTCAATTATTATTTAGCAATAATTAGAAAATCCCCGAATTTGCATTCGTGATCGTATTCATAGTGTTTGTCTACACTAATATTATAAAGAGGAAAACTTTGTTTGTTTGTTTGATTGTAATGAATAGGCTCATAAACTACTGGACATTTTACCAATGTTTGCAAGTTTGTGATTACTTTGATAGTTTACCGATTTATAATAATTGTATACTTATATCATTGTTTAAAAATATTCAAACACAATATGATATAGGTACTGATTTATCACTGGTTTCAGTGATGAACTGATGAGTCAATGTTAGCCACAATACTAATCACTTTCGTCATACATGTGTATGAACTATGATTGATGTTATTTGCAATGTGGTGAAATTTCATAAAAATCACGGGCCAATTTTTTGTTTTGAATCCCACCGAAAATACATATATTACTAATTGCGTTATTAGAATAATTAATTACTATACCCACGATCAATTATTACAATTTACAATATAGTCTCAAATGCATACTAGAGAAACATTGCAATTTGAATCAATTAAAATGCATAGCATACAAAAATAAATTCACAACACAAGAAATTCCGCGCGCAAATCATAGCGCGTGTCAATGAAATCAAGAATGTAATTTTATATCAAGCCGACGAGCGACGACGCCGAACTAAAGTACCTACAGTACCATTTACCTTCAGTGTACCTACAATACAGTTTACAGACCTACGACGGACGAACAATAATGAGTAATAAATAAAAAAAAACATAGTTTCTAAGGTCATTAGTTTTATTTTATTTTATTGTTATTTTCTTTGAACGATTGGAAATGAAATTACTCAATTTTTACACAGAACTTTGATTTATTAGAATTATGCTCATTATGCATAAGATAACGAACGCGAATGCACGACATCTAGCGCGTCAATGTCTAAACATCGCCTTTCGTTTAGACATTGACGCGCTAGATCTGTAATAAGTATATAGTCTATGCGCTAGATGTCGTGCTTTATGTCGTGTTTCGCTTGGCAAAAGTCACGCACACTACTGTAGAAGTGTCAAATTTTTCCGGTATTTTACTGTTGTTTTTCTAAGTAAATATTGTAAATTATTGATTAAAAAGGTCGAACGCGCACACATTTCATTATAGAGAAGTGATAAAATGATTAGTTTTAAAGAAATAGTGTCTGTGTTAAGTGTTTAGAGGTAATCAAAAATGTATGGAGGGACGGTCGGAACATCAACCTTAAGTATAAAAAGTAATGGATTATTAATAATTATAGGTACGTGTATAAACATAGGTTACTGATTTTTTAAGTTATTCTTGCTCAGCCCACATTAACGCCTAGATATTATAAAGATTTGTTTATTAATCACATTTTAAAGCAAATTCAATTTCTCTCCAAGAATAAGCGAAATCTGGTTCATTAACTCGCACTTATCATCATTCATCGCTTAGTTGCAATCTACCGATGTTTACATTGAATCACATCAGTAAATACTTGCTAACGCCTTACCTACAAACTACATACACTATATACAGTAAAATAAATGATTACAATAACAAATGTGTTTTATTACCTATATACAAACTATACACGATGAAATAAATAATTACAATAATAAATGTGTTTTATTATACCCTCCAATTTATTGGATAATTAGGTAGGTACAAGGATATAATAGGCGATTAATATCTAGCTGTCGAACAATTCTTCGTGGGATTGTAGCCGTAGCTCGTAGGATTGTATGGCGTTCTGCCAAATCGGCGCCGCTCCTATACTTTGACGGGGATTATTAGTTTACGCAGTGATGTCTCTTACTCCTGTTCAAAAAAACTGTATTTAAAATCTTGCCCCTGAAAAAAGTACTATCTTATTGTTTGTAGATCAACTCGAATTATTTTTCAAGTAGTCAAGTATATTATACTCTCACTATTTTACATACATTATTTTAGTACGTAGTGGCAACCACACTAAATAAATAGTTTAAAATAAAATGTGAGACTGGGGTTAGCTCTTAAGCTCTGGAATATTTTACAGACTAAATTAGAAAATGTATTGGCCAATTAAATTTAAACTGTTGAATAAATTTACTAGAAATACGGTGGGATTAAAACATGGTAATGTTTTGCATTAGAGTTCAAGCTTTATAAGCTATAAGTAAATATTTATATTTTTAAGTTCATTGGATTACCAATCTAGTGGTTACGGCGTTAGCACGAGGACTGGAATTTAATTAGTTCCATGTTTAGCGAAAATACAAATAATTTAAGAGCAAGCGTTACTTGCAAAGTAATTTATTCACCAGCATCTTTTTCAGAAAAGCTCCGCTTTATCGAAAGAAAACTTTCGTATGCTTTCAAACGAGAAAGATACAATATTTTGATGCTAGCATTAGTATGTAATATGATAATTGAAACTACGAATTTGATTTGGAAATTCTTTCATATCTATAATGGAATGTTTTCGTGTTAAGGTCTATTTAATTTAACGAAATAACATTATTTATCAAAGAGAATTTAGATTGTTTAAAACACGTTGAAATCTTTTTTGTAAAATAGTATATGAAATTAGTTCTCTTTTACATAATAACTACCTAAATGATGTAGATGGTAGCCTATAATCTAGTCTTCTAACAGTATAATACTTCATTCTACTATTATAACGTCTTACCTATATATGTATATTGTGTAGGATAGAGGAGTACACATTCTGAACAGTGCCGGTGTAAGGGCCACTGACATCCCGGGCGAAAATATTGTGGCGCCCACTTGAGGTGTTCTGAAGGTTTGCACCAGGAGAGGCAAGAGACTCCAACTTCAGACCTTGGCGCCCCCCAGAATTTGTCGCCCTGGGCCATCGCCCCCTCTCGCCCCCCCCCCCCCCAACGCCGGCACTGATTCTGAAGACAATTCACCAATAATACAGTTACATCTGAGTTATTGTTCGCGAATCCATCGTCCACAGATGGCATGATATTTGCTGACAGCTGCCAATTAGCCTAACCGGAGCTAATTAATACATTGATGACCACAATCATTACCGATAATTAACTAAATGTCTTAATAATATTGGATTATGTATCCTGTAGACTGTGGTCTAACAAAAACAAACTTTTTATGTTATTTTCTTAGTTTTATTAATAGATTTTTTTTATTAATAGATTAGATAGCAAATAATAGGAATGTGCTTCATTTAAAGGAAAAAGACTAGAAAGACTGATTTGCTGACTTTAAAATAATGTTATAAACATTTTATTTAGAAGAACTGAATGGACCAAGCCAGTCGTATATAAACATAACTTATATATAAGTATTACTTCACTTCAGATAAGTTCGTTTAATTGTATAATTATAACAATATGATTTTGATTTTCAAGTTATTTTACCTATATTACGTAGATAATTATAACCTTACCTTAATCCCTAAAAATGTTCAATTCCTAACCAAATAGGCAACCAAAAAGCTTTGAAGTCCTAATATTCTTTTGAGTAGGACGTAAACAGAGTTATGTTATTATGGATTACGAGCAAGCATTTCAGAAAGGTAGGATCGCTGGTTCACCGCTTAATGGGGCAATACAAACAAAATAGCCCTCACAACCCTTCCTATAACATACCTATCTAAATTACAATGTGTCAATCTGGTATATGGATATATCCTTATAATTTAAGGACGTAGACTTGTGCATAAGAATAATGATCATGAATATAGATACTTTAAACAATAATTCGTGGTTTCAATTTTAAATCTGTAATTTTGTGAAATATTTGAAACTAGCTTCCGCCCACGATTTTGTACGTGCATCCCCGTTTTTCCCCGTTCCCGCAAGAATTTCGGGAAATCCTTTCTTAGCGGATGCCTAAGTGATACGTCCTAACATCTACCTGCATGCTAAATTTCAGCCCGATACGTCCAGTGGTTTGGGCTGTGCGTTGATAGATCACTATATCAGTCACCTTTGAGTTTTATATATATAGATGAAACATCAGTAAAAAAAATCATGTAAAAAAATAGTGTTTGTCGTTTATCAATATAACTCAATCCCACTTAATAACAAAATTAATCCAGTCCATAATTAGTCATCTAGAATTCGTTGAAATAAACTGAAATGCAAAATAATTGAATAAAAATATAAATTAATTATAATACCACAAAAGCCGCTTCACTCCAATATGAAATTATATGGACGATGCAGTAACCTGTAAATTCACCCAAGTGTTAAACTTTTAATATTGAGTTTTGTTAACGCCTCCGTGAAATTTGTTTTTCCCAAAAACATATTAATTCATTTCTCATGTAAAGATATAAAGAGTCATAATTATTATATGTCTATTAATGGTTTTAGAGAGAGTCTTAAATAATATTATATAGTACTTAGTCAAAAGATTACAGAGCACATTGACCAAAGATATCTACATAATATTTTGATGCAAATATCATCATCATCATCATCAATACATAGATATAATAAAATCGTAGAAAAGTGATGTCTGTACAATGAAAATATAAAAAAAAAAAACTTAGCAGGTGTTATTATTAAATCGATCCTGAACCCAAAACTGTAGTTAAAAAAATTTTTGTCTGTTTGTCTGTATGTTCGTGCACGCTAATCTCAGAAACGACTTATCCGATTTAGATGCGGTTTTCACTAATATATTGTGGTAAGCTTCACTTAACATTTAGTGTTTATTTCA
Source organism: Colias eurytheme (assembly GCA_907164685.1). Taxonomy (NCBI): domain Eukaryota; kingdom Metazoa; phylum Arthropoda; class Insecta; order Lepidoptera; family Pieridae; genus Colias; species Colias eurytheme. The sequence goes on along the minus strand of CAJQZN010039421.1, from coordinate 7,557 downwards.
TGTCAATCGGTTCATAAATAAAAAAGTTATGACCATTTAAGTAATCACGGCGAACATTTGCTAAGGCATTCTATACATGAATAACTTACATGAATAACTTTATTACGTAAATTATACGCTAAAGTTATTCCTTGACATGTCCAGATGATCATATCGAAAGTACCGTGGGGTGGGGGGTGGGGGTTTAGCTGAGGGGGTAGTAGGGGGATCAAAGGACCTTTATTTCGATTTTTGCCCATAAGTCTAAAACCTGCACAAATAGCATTATGGTTACTTCTAGGTAAATTTTCTACATAAAATGTCTTTTAAATTATGTCGTAGGTTGACATGTCCAGATGTTATTTTTAACCCCCAACGCAAAAAGAGGGGTGTTACGTCCGCTATGTGTGTTTGCGTGTCCGTCTGTGCAACCGTAGCTCGCTAACGGGTAAAACGAATTAGATGCGTTTTTTTTTGTTACATTAGTTGTTCTTAGGTATAGTGTATCAAAATCGGTTCATCCATTTATTATATATAGGGGTAAAAGTGGGAATGGAAAAAATGAATGTTGTCAGTTATACCCAAGTGATATAGGTATCAAATGAAAATAGACGACCTGTCAGAAACAATTAGTCAAATTTTATCAAAATCGGTTCATCCATTTATTTTATATAGGGGTAAAAGTAGGAATAAATAAATGAATTTTATCAAATATACTCAAGTGACGTATCTAATGAAAGACATGACGTGTAAAGTACAATAAGACATATTTTATCAAAATTGGTTCATCCATTTATTGGATATAGGTATAAAAGTGGGAATAAAAAATTGAATTTTGTCAAATTGGGTATATTTGACAGTGGCATATCAAATGAAAGGTCATGACATGACGTGAGAAGTATAATGAGGCATCTAGGTATTTAATCAAAATCGGTTCATCCATTTATTGGATTATAGCGGTAAAAGTGGGAATGAATAATCGAATGTGGTCAAATAATATACTCAAGCGGCATATCAATTGACGTCTGAATTACAATTAGTCATGTTTTATCAAAATCGGTTCATCTGTTTACCTATTACATATAGGGCACCTTAGGGGTGATATAGTGGGGATAAATAATCCAAATGGAGCACCAAACGAAAGGATATGACGTGTACATATAGGTACAATTAGACATGGTTTACATCAAAATCGGTTCTGCCATTTACTAGGGGTGAAAGGGAAAAGTTGAAAGTCTGTGAAAGTAGAAGGATATGGGAGCGGGAGGATAGCCATACCCTGGAAATTTTGAACTCTTTTGTACCTAAGTTTTTTTAGCTCAGTATAGTAATAAATTTTACTAACAGTTATTTTGTGTTATTATTTATTTTATTTCTTAACTGTAAAATAATCTGTAAGTACTTATAATTTAGTTGTTTATGGTAGTACCTACGTGTTTCAAGACGTGTTTACTCAATAATTGTGTGTTAATTAGTAACTACTATGCAGTCACTATTCCACGCGGACGAAGTCGCGGGCACAGCTAGTTCTTAATAATTCTACATTCATCTTCGAAGGGAAGGTTGAAATTATATAATCTATTGTAATCATACAGTTGGGTGGAAATACAAGAAACAACAACGCTGTTTTCATTTTTCCATGAATTAAACAGCTTAAGGGGATTCGGTTAAACATCTTAAACTCTTCAAAGAACTGTGTATTACGCATGAGAAAATTTGTACAAGAATGTGGTAGGCTTAACGTTTTCCAAAATTTCCGTAATCATGCAAATTTGGATGTTTACAGCAGTAGACAAAAAATACAAGCATTTACAAAACCATTGTCTATAAAAATAAAGCTAATAAAGGATGTTATAATGAATCTTATTTAAAGCACAGACCATGCTACATACCTTTATCTAGTGCAGTTTAAAACAACATACAACAACCAATATGCTAAGTAAAAGACAAGGAGCTATTGATGCAATCAAACACTCGATCTGGACAGAGCCTTTGTGCACCGTTGTTTATACTCAACGAAGCAAATTGTTAAATCAGAATCGTTCTCAAAGGATTAACAAGCGTATCTCTGCTCACTTGAGTTACATACAGTGCATTGATACGGAAATCTGAGATTTCATAAAGAGATTTTGCGTTAAGATGCCCATTGTTTCATGTTTGGAAACTATAAACCGGTTAAACATGAAAGGAAGTAATATTCGTTTGTCTTCAATCTTTTCTTTGACTTCAGTTCTGAGGTATCCTGAGTGCTTAGTTCGAATCCTGGGGGAGATAGTAAGGGTAACGAGAATTCTAGAAGGTCAAAGAAAGTTATAGTATTCTTACAGAATACTTATTCGACTATTTTAGATCGATTAGGGAAACAGATGTTGTAGATAAAAATAGTCTCTACAAAAGACGTGACACTAATGTGAATCATTTTTTCTTAATTCGATTATAAAGAAAATATATCGATGTAATCTTTAGAGTTTGCTATTTTAACAAATAATTCGTTAAAATAAACTTTGTGGTTTGCGTAGATTTTAGTGAAGAATTTTAAAATTAAAGTGTTCTATTGTTTTCACTATAATTACTAGGTACTACTAATTACTACGTTGTTATGTAGATGCAATACAAATAGTTCGACACCGCATATAGCTCTATTAACACACTATTTTAATTTATTTCGATGGTAATAACGTTCTAACAGGCTTGAGGTTTCCACTTAATGGGCTAAATGTAATCATATCATTTACATACAAATATGAATATCGTATCTAATTTGCATATGATTCTGTACGCTATTGTGCTCTTGTACCTAGTACAAACTATTTAGAAACGTATTATTAACCCAAAAAATGACACATTTATAAGGATATGTATATTCGTTTATTCGACTACCATTTTACTTCCATATTTGCATATTTAAGTTATTTTAGATTTCGGAGCTTTAAACTACCAAACACAAAAGCTCAGAATGTGAATAAATCCTTCCGTTAATATTTCTCATTATAAATACGTAAAAGGAGGTATAAAATATTAATTAACCTGGTTAAAACAAAATATTAAATTAATTTCGTATCGATGAAATGTTCGATATTAAATTATCAATACGCTGACCTATTTTTTAAAATAGAACTTAATTATGAATTATCCAGACCAAGTTATATATAGTTATTCCTGGCTATTCCTGTTTATTAAATATAACATAAGTAGTAATTGTGATGTTCCTGACAAGCAACATTATATTTATACAATACAAAATCCTTTATTTAACACACACATGGAGACGAGAAAACAAAGAAAATTCAAAGAGAGAAAAACATTATAAAATGTTAAATAGACGACCTTTTCGCTTCTAAGCGATCTCTGTCAGGCAACGTTTGGATAGGATTAGTCTTATGAATTAAAAATTGCATTGTATTATATACAATTAATATATATATTATAATCAATATATATATTATTAGCAACAATTAACTAATGGAGGTTCACTCAAAGAATAAGAATGAAAAGTAATGGAGATTCAAAAACTAAATGAATGATATTTTTATTTGTCTATTTTAACAGATCCTTAACAATAGTAATAGACCGGGAGATACTGACACAAAATTTCGAGTCATTTGTAACAGGATGGCGGTTCTACAGGGGTCTTAGTAGGCAATGATAAAAAGAAAAATGATGGTGTGATCGCTGGTATCGGTGGTTTAGTCGCGTGGGCGTTAGCCGAACTCGTCGGAAAAATAGCGAAAGTCAAACGATTTGTAACACAAAAATTTTAGTATTTACCGATAGCCCATAAAAAAGAAGTAGGCGGTAGTGTCATGCCATACTTTTCCGGTGTGACTTACAGCCCGCCATACTGACGCGAATATGTTGATTTAAATAAAACAATTATTCAACCATTTGTACCAGGCTAACTTTTGCACAGGTAACCATCGTCGTGCAGCCATTTACGAAAATCGCCATGCCATACTTTTCGGACGATTCCAAATGGTCGCCATACCGCCGAAAATCTGCAAAAAAAAATTATTTCGCCAAACTTTTTGTACCAGTATTGCATTTGGATTTTTGGAGAGTATTTGATAAAATGTGACCATTATTATATTTGTCATACTTCTAGTAGGAGGAAAAAGTGCTGTCATACTTGAAAAATTAATTTAGTATTAATTTATATAAGTGAAGATTTCCAACACCTAGATCTTTGAAATTTTGTATTTATATTCTTTGATCCTCAAACTTCCAGGAAAAATAAGTGCCATACTGTTACAAATCGTTTGACTTTCGCTATTTTCCGACGAGTTCGACTAACGCCCACGCGACTAAGCCGCCGGTACCAGCGTTCACTCCATCATTTTTCTTTTTGTCATTGCGTACTAAGAACCCTGTAGAACCGCCATCCTGTTACAAATGACTCGAAATTTTGTGTCAGTATCTCCCGGTCATAAATGTGAACTCTTTTTGCGTCGCTACAAAATAGAATGAATAGGGTATTTTTAAACCATGTTGTGAATCGTTGGACCATTTACAGTAGGGATCATTTACAATCTATTACCAATTGTGGCTTTTTTATTGTGATTTGTAACAACTTGGAAATATGTCTTTTAGTTTTTAATAAGTGCGATTATATTTTTACTGCCTCATGCAAATATATATCTGGTAGTTGTTTTCCCCTTGTCCTGAAAATATCAAACAAAACAAAAAATAACCAATTTTATGATTTCGGATCTATATGGGTACATAAATTTCGAGGTTTATTTATTTAGATTTCGTATATAGAAGGAGAAACAATATACAATGCATTAGTAAGTGCTAAGCCTCTACAAAGCTGTGCGTAGCAAATCTCATATGGGTTGGAAATTATAATTTATGACTGTGGCGTGGATGAACGGAATAGAATTGTTCGTAGCACATCGTAGCGTAAGCTTGATTCGTAGCATATGGTAGCAAGTTCAACTCTCACACTCGTCACAACAAGTATTCCTTTGCTTCAAATTTATTTATCTTAATTCTAATTTATCGTAAGTATTGTGTTTCTTCACAAAATATGAACTCAAGAAATATTACGTATATTCAAGAAATATGAACAAAAAATAATAAAACGATTTTCAAAGCATTTATATATCGTTCAAAATGATTTTATATAGAAGGCAAAAAAACATCTGCATTCATTGATGCAGATGTTTTTTTGTCTTTTGAAAGCATACTTATTATACAGAAATGTTGCTGAATATTTAACAAAGAAATTAATACAAACAAAAGCAAAGTGATCTACCTATACACAAGGAAGAACTACAAGAGGCCGGCTTTTCCAAGTATTAACAAGTCGTTGAGAGCTCAAGCTATCATGGCTAAGAGTTTACTCACATAAATTATTAGAGACTAAGTCTCTGATCATAAATCTTGTGCAATAGTCGAGACAGCCTCTGTTCTCGATTGCAAGTGTGACTAATAGTTTCTGGGACACTCATTTTGATATAAAAGTTATTTTCTTTTTAAACTGCTTTCAAATAAAGAGTAATTTTTTCATGCTCTGATAGGATAATTGCAAAAGTGTAGGTATAGGCTACTTATAATATTGTATTAGATTTTTATGGAAATGTTAATATAATAAAAATATAATAAGAAGATATTAATTGTTTTTTATTTTCATTAATTCCTTCATTCGTTACGACTTTACGAGCAATTAAAATAAATGCGCTTTTTCAAGAGTCTGGGTAAGACTCAAATGATAATTGAATATTCAATACACTAATGATGATGAGAAGTTTTCTCGAATTAAATCATGGATTCTATACTCTTTCTAACCTTGTAGTAATCAGTCATACGTATTCATAATAACGCTTTTATCTGATACTAGCTGCGCTCCGCGGTTTCACCCACGTGGCTCCGCTCCTTTTAGTCTTAGCGTGATTATATGTATATAGCCTATAGCCTTCCTCGATGAATGGGCTATCTAATAGTGAAATATTTTTTCAAATCGGTCCAGTACTTCATGAAATTAGCGCGTTCAAACAAACTATTCAGCTTTATACTATTAAGGTATTTAGTTTGCCTACCATAACAATACAAACTAATCATTCACAGAAATACACTTGCACGAAGTAAACACATAACCCAGGAATCCATATAATGTTTATAAACAGTAACCTATAAACCAAACGAACTGAGCAATAAACTGCAATCATATTCCGACAACAGCGCTGCATTCGAAGCAATCATTTGATTCACAAAGGTCGCGGTGTAAGTGTAAACAATGCGAACAGCTGTAGCCTGATTAAGCCATAAATATGCAGCGTGGGTATGAAACACCCGGCTCAGGGGTGCTTCACCATTTTATTAAAAACATCACTCGCGGGAACGGTCAAATGGGACGACTATGGGCTGAGATGGTGGATGCTGCTTATAGTGTTATTACTCTTAACTATACAAACGAAACTAAATTAAGGATTATACATACTATTATGTTTCTCATCTCCATAATACTCGGGTACCACCAGAAGGACGGTACCCGGATCTTTGGAAGGCTTACGTGGGGACACGGATCCAACACGCAGAGGCCCTTTCGAGAATTTTAATGTGTTGTGGGACACCAGCCGCAGCCTGCCCATGACTGCACTATATAGAGATACAGTCCTAGGCAGTCCACGGTTAATTTAGAACTATTGCAGGGTATGGAAATTTAATAACTGGGCTATGGATTGGGATGCTAAATGGACTGGTATTGGGGACTATGGGAAACTATGGCGCCTGCCTTTCTACTAAAAGAAAGTAAAAATAATACATACTATTATTGTGGATCAATGTTCCTTTGAATGTGTAAAGCTTGTGTAAAGGTTCTAATCTTGATAGTTTCTGATTAGCAGAGGCCATCAAAATCTGTATTCTATTTGTTCATTATAACCTTACATTTCAGAAAAATTTAATCCAATATGAAATCAAAGTATCAATAAATTATTATAAACAAATTAAAGCAAAATATGATGATACAATTATAAAATAAATTGATAAATGTTCGTACAGTACCGACAGTCACTGATTAAAATTCGCGGCAATACTGAAATTGTATTACCATCGCAGTATTTCCCATACATTTAAAAGTCAGCTACGATTCAATCGAACAACTTTATTAATATCATAATTCTTGCATTATGTTCTGGGTTTTAATTTTAACGGAATGCACGCAGAAGTGGGATGAAAGTTCATAGTTTGAGTTAAACGGTTTCGTGGTGAAAACTATGCACAATTTCAACACTCTGAACTTTTAATATACAACTTTTGAAGTTTCCGCACAGTAATGAGGTAACTTGTTTAATAGTGATATCGTTTATAGCACGTCACTCTAGACTTGTGCTAATTAGAATCCGATGTCGGTCTAGAATGTTCGTACCTATTTCTAGCGGATAGGAATATTTTATGTGTTATCCGGTATAAATGCCTTTCAATTCTGCAATGATAATAATCAAGATAATAATAGTATTACAGACTAGCCATGGCAAACGATCACGAGTGACACTTGTTAACTGTGAGGGAGATTTGACTTTTTTCCTAATAGTCCGGGATACATCGCCCATTTTTGCAAGTGATTACTATCAAGCT
>CAJQZN010039420.1:0-14064 GCA_907164685.1 Colias eurytheme | reverse complement strand
CCCAAACGATCCATAAAATTTTATAATTTTTAATGCTACTTCAATGCTAGTTTATGGCTCAATGAAAGTATATATTTATAGTACCTCATAATAATATCTTTCCGACAGAAAACTAAATATTATATACGCTTATTTAATAAGTCATAACTCATAAGTTCATAACCCATTAAAAGTACGCTAGGCAGATACTATGCACTCATTAGTTATTACTATGGAGACTATCAAAGTCAAGAGTTTTCAAACGTTTAGAAAGCACTTGAATCTAAATTAAAATTGGTTTAGCTATTAAGCTTTAATAAATCCATCTTACTATTTATGATTTCAATCATAAAAAAGGGTTTTAATTAAAAAGTACATAAGTAAGTACATAGAGCCTTCATAGAGCCAACTTAGGTACCTACCACAAGCCTACCACAGATACCCATTGAATTAAATATTTTAATAAATAATAGGGGGGGAAGCAGAAAAACCACGTAGTATATAAATTAAGCATTATTAAACAACATTTACCTAACAAGAGAATATTTGAGCAATCAGAAACAAATCCACATTTATACTTCAAGACGGTGCATAGTAAAACGAATGTTTATAATAAAGTAATAGTGTTGTAATAGGAAGGCGAGCCAAGGTCCCACGAGCAGTTTACTTTGCTGAGAAGCACGTGCTGAGGGATTTATTTATTTTATCAACCGCCTTAGTTTACAGTTTACACTTACCGTTAACAGAAACTATAAGTGTATTAGTAACTAATAACTGTGGTATGTAAACTATCTTAGATGGAGTGTTGCAAAACTTTCCCAAACTTGTTAGCAAAATATAATGACAAAGTTATCTTTATAGTGTAACAAATTTCCATTTTATCATAAGAATTAGTTACTATGTATCTTACATATGAAAATTATTGAATTGGTAAATTGTCTACGGTAAATTGCAAGTTACCATCAACGTGGATGTATAATATAATCATTATGATTTAAAACGAAGCACATTCTTAGCATTAAGTCATTTTACAGATAAAGCAATTATATTAAATCCATGAATCAATCCTTGTAATACGTAGGTAGGTAAAATGATTACGTAATGTATGCAACTTGAGAATATCCAGACTATAGGTGCGCAATCTAGACGTTTTAAGCGTCTGTAATTGAATATCATGTTTATTTCCAGTAATGCTTTGCACGAACATTAAATAAGCTATAAATCAAAGATACCGACTCTACTTTTTCCTATCGAATTCAAATGGACAATGAAATGTACCTCCAGGAAGTTCCTTTGAAATTGTACGGTTGAATTGTGATGGATAAATATTAAATAGTTAATACCTACCAAATAGTAAGTAATTTACATTTTGAATATCACGCGTCCATAGAACAGGAGTTCAATAAACGTATTAGAAGAACTTCCATTATAATTTTAAGAAAGGGGATTGACATTCGAAGAACGCTTATTCTTGGCCATTCAAAACAACCTTGGCAGGGAAGTTGATAAAATAACTGTTGAATATAAAGATTTGGCATGGAGCCACCACCTGACTATTATGTGGCTACCACTCAAAAGTGTCAACGTTTCGTATCATCATACCTATGTGACTAACTTTTAATTATTGTAACTCTATCATATATAAAGACTGATTTATAAGGATCAGGACCAATGAGTTATGAATATAATTTAATAGGTCAAACCGTATATTGAGATCTTTAATGTGATGGAGAAGGTTCCACTTTCAGAACGTCTTTTCTTGCTTCATACAAAAGCAATAAAGTAGATAGTAGTTATCATTGGAATATTGCCCATACTGACGTATATCGTAAATGCAAAATACATAGAATGTTCGGTATTCCCAAATCACCGACGACCCAGTTTCTTAAAATAAATCCAATGTCTAGTTCACTTCTCAGCTGACATTTCATAATTGTTGACAATAACAAGGGTTCTAAGATAAGCAAAATCGTCTATAAGAATAGTCTACTATTGAAAGCTGCCCCTGAAAATTTGAAATAGCTATATTATGTACTGTAGTAGCGTTAGCTACTAAGGTATTCCGTGCGGTAGGTAAGTATATGACAGATATCTATACTAATATTATAAAGAGGAAAAGTTTGTAAGTATGTATGTAAGTATGTATGTATGTATGTATGGTTTTCACGCAAAAACTACTGGACCGATTTCAAAAATTCTTTCACCATTAGAAAGCTGCATCTTTACTGAGCAACATAGGCTATATTGCATTTTCAAAAAAATTAGAGATCCTTACCAAAAATGCAATAATGTAACCCAAGGTGTAAAAAAATCCTCAATAAAACTTCTGTCATCGCGTGCGCTGCGGAATCTATTGAAGATAGAACAAAAAAATGTTCTACGGTATTATAGAATGGATCAATATCTACAAGAAAGTCCGCGATACCATATGTCCATCTTCAGTAGTTATGTTACTACAACAACTTTTTTACGTTTTCAAAGTAAATAGAAGTGCCGACAGTAATCAAACCATGTTATTCATACACATATATTAATCCTTATCCCATTAAATGATGTTTTATTATAGACTGTTTCAATACCAGCAAAATACTTTTTAAATGAAAAGAATTGGATATTCCATTCAAAAGATATAACGAATTTTTAAAAGTGTCAATCTACAGAAAATAGTAGGTATACTGTTCGAGCAGGCCGTAGTGCGGGGGTCACGGAGGAATTCTACCAATATGCGTCTTGACGGAACACAGTGGGGTTTTGGTCGGTAGGAATCCGACATAACCCACGGCCCCACGGGACGGGGTAAAGGTGATTTTCATGTGATTAAAAATTAAACCTATAGTCCGAAATATATAGTAGACTTTTCACTGTAACGATATCGCTATCTATGCGGGTGAAACCGCAGGGCATTGCTAGTACATAATATATTATTTTACACCATGCAGATATACCTGTTGACCCGAAACCTTGAGACACTTATTTGAAAAAAAGTTCAAATAAGTACTACCTACTACATAGAATATCAAGCATTTTTTACTTATTCATCAGGCATGAATGTTCATCGACAAATGTAGATGTATAAAAATATTCCTGCATCAAAGTAGAACGGAACTCATAAGACGATTAGGTACGTGATGAGCAAATGGACTGAGGAGCGACGTAATTCATTTTTCCGGATCATAATGGATGGGATCGCCGGACGCGCTTGATGCTGTAGCATACTGAATACTGATGCACTTATAAAAATGTATATGCGTTGAAACTCTTATGTATACCAGCTATGTAGGAGAATTGCCTATATTGAAATAACGAAACTCCTTTTTTCAATTAAGGAGTTATAAACAAGTAACAATCACGAACGTTAGTGGGTGGAACGACTTGACTACCTACTATGGAAAGTAAAAAAATACCTAGGTATAATCGGTATAATAAGTTTATTCAACCTATACTTATTCATAAAACTATCTAAGGAAAATAAATTACTTGTTATTAATATATTTCTGAATACTCACTAAGAAAAAAATTACATTCAAGCTTAAAATAGGTACTCACATTCCATCCCATGGCTTCCACGTAGAAGTCCATTTTCTCTGCATCCTCGGGTTCTGAGTCCGTATCAAGGAGGGTTTCATTGCCGCTATCCGAATCCCTGGTAATGCTGGTCGCACCAACTTCCGTGATCTCTTTCTGCTCCCCATCTTGTTCTTCGACCTCCTTCAAGGGCGCGAGCGGCGTTGATTCCTCTAATGCAGCCTTTTGTGACACTTGTTTCAGTATGGAGCCGAACTTTTCGAAGAAACTGTCATCTACTTCTTGTATTCTAAAAATAAAATAATATGTTCAATCTAAACTTGTTTTATTACATATAAATAGGAAAGACTAATCTGTTATGATTTAGCTAGGTACAAAAATTCTCGGATAATTTTATATCCCAGTGCAACCTGGGCAAAGACAAACGGCTATTATATATTTTTTTTTTGGAAAATTAAGTTAAAAGTATGTTGCATTATTTTTCAATCAACAATATTTTTAATATTTAAATATTTAGAGACAAATTTAAAACTAGAGAAAGAACTGGATAATTTAATCCAATAAATAATTAATGCTTTAAGAATAAATAACGTTTTAAATTTCATTCTTATCAAACTTTTTGTTTTATGATTTATCATCATTCAATTAATTATTAGGTATCTATAAAATAATTGATTCGCAATATACACATTAGGAAATCAATATATTATGCAAAGCATATAAATAGGTACTTGAGTCACAAAGAACGTACTGGTCCTTTGTTGTGATGTAATAAATTAGCATATCAATTTTATTAGAAGACAAAGAAATAACAAGACCACAGAAGATTCAAAAATTTATTTGTTTGTAATAACCACAATGTACACTTATTTAAAAGAAAGTAAATGCAATCTTATTAAACATAAATGTTTAATAAACATAAATCTTTAAACTTAGACAAATTAAATTTATCACATTAACCAAACAAAACACAACAATACATTATAATATTTTAAACCTTTACAGTAAATATGGTTTAAATAAATGCAGAATATCTTATGATACATATAAAATCTTATCCTAAAATCACAATATCCTGGAAGACTGGAATGATGACTTTAATTATCTTTTATTAATCAGCTAATGATTACAATGTTTCTACTGAAATGTTCTTATGGAAACCAATTCTTGGGGATATCTTGTGTTCCAACACTGAATACAAAAACATAAAATACATACACACATACATAAAAGTATCAGGAATTTACATTATACAAAAAAGGTGCAAATAACAGAATGTCAAACAGTCATAATTCTTTTCAATAACTACATGAGTTATTTATCAAGAGCAGAAAATAGTGTGTACTTTAAATCAGTGTACTCCTCGGCTCCATGTTTACTTCCCTCTCTACCAATTCCAGATTCTTTTATTCCTCCAAATGGAGGTTCTGCTGCAGATAGCACACCATCATTTATTGCAACCATGCCAAATTCTAACTGTCGGGACATTCTAAAAGCTTGGCCCAAATCTGAAGTAAAGACATAAGCGGCCAACCCACTCCTGGTACTATTGGCTATTTCCAAAGCTTCATTCTCAGTCTTAAACTTTAAACACACTGCAACCGGCCCAAATATTTCTTCCCTATAAATGTCCATATCTGGTTTGACATCAACTAAAACAGTTGATTCATAGAATTTTTCTCCAATTTCCTTTGCAACTTGTCCTCCAATCTTCACCTTTGCTCCCTTTTTAACTGCATCATTAACTAAGCCAGACACTTTTTTGATCTGTTCCATATTAATAAGGGGACCACATGTGACCCCTTCTTTATGGCCTGGACCCAAGATACATTTTTGACTAATTTTTTGTTTGAAACAGTCAACAAACTTATCAAATATTTCTTCATGTATCAGGAAACGATTTGCTCCAACACATGCTTGACCATTGTTTCTGAACTTTGCCAACATTGCTTGCTCAACTGCATGGTTTATATCTGCACTGGAAAATACTATGAATGGGGCATTTCCACCTAATTCTAAGGCAACTCTTTTAATACCTTTGGCAGCCATGCCATACAAAATTTTACCAACATGAGTTGACCCAGTGAATGATATACATCCAACATTAGGGTCCTCACACAATACTGATCCAACAGCGGGTGCATTTTTTCTACTTGATGTAACAACATTTATTACCCCCTTTGGTACACCAGCTTCTTCAGCTAATTGAACTGCCGCTAATGCTGTCAATGGTGTATCTTCCGCTGGCTTTATAACACAAGTACATCCCGCTGCCATCAATGCTCCTACTTTACGAGTAATCATAGCAAATGGAAAATTCCATGGTGTAATGATAGATACTACTCCTAAAGGTTGTCTGGTTACTATTATTTGCTTATTGGGCCATGGACTAGGGATAACTTCTCCATTGATGTGACGAGCAGTGTCAGCGAACCATTCCAAGAAAGAGTTTCCATAAGCCACCTCTCCTTTTGACTCAGCTAATGGTTTTCCTGCTTCAGCAGTGATAATATCAGCTAGATGGTCACTATTCTTCTGACAAATATCAAACCACTTTCGTAGAATACTGGACCTCTCCTTTGCTGAAGTGTCTTTCCATGTTTTGAAAGCATTTGTAGCCGAATCGACTGCAATTTTTGCGTCAGTGGCATCCATGTCGGGTATCTCAGCAATAACCTTGTCATCAGCCGGGTTTATCACAGGAAACACTGAATTACTCTTTGCATTCACCCATTCTCCATTGATATATCCCAGCTTCTTCAATAAATGCAAATTGCGGCACTCCATAGTTAACGGTTGTTTAGGAAATAGTCCCAAACGAATAAAATTCATATTTTTTTATAACTGGACGTCCACCACACAGTGTTGTTATGATAAACTTGTTTATATAACACCGGGTATGTCAAGCGATAAGATAAATTCTCTTACATCTCTCGATTTACTGTACAAAGCGTTGTACGTATAGATACGACAATTTATTAATTTAACACATTCTCAAACGGAACTGAGATATCGAGCGACATACAGTGCGTAATAAAACGAAATATGAAGACGAAAATCGATTGTCAAACGTCAAAGTGACGTTGAGGTGTAGCCCGTTTATCTGACAATGACGTTAGACGTAACATTCCACTGGAAGGACGTCGCGTTTTTCGGAAAGACAGGTTTAGACTAACTAGGTATATTTAATTTATTTTTCATGAGTTGCAAAAAAAATTTAACACGTATATGAAATAAATAAAGTAAGGCATTTTGTACTTAGATGTTTAAAATTGTCAGAACAGTACAGTGTCAATATATTCTGAGGCAACATTACATATGCATCAAACCTGTGCATCAAACAAATGCAATACTATATTCTAAAAATCAATGCTTTACTGTGATGCTATACTAATTAGCAACAACAAAAAAGTTATAATTTTACGTACCCCTCCAAAAGTATTTACTTAAACTTAACCGCTTCACGGCAAAAATAATATAATATAGTGTATATAATCATGCTTAATATATATGCATACTTTTTTCTATAAATAGTACAAAATAGTCATTGCAACTCATCCATACTAATATTATAAATGCGAAAGTAACTCTGTCTGTCTGTCTGTTACTCAATCACGCCTAAACTACTGAACCAATTTGCATGAAATTTGGTATGGAGATATTTTGATACCCGAGAAAGGACATAGGCTACCTTTTATTGCGAAATATGTACCACGGGCGAAGCCGGGGCGGACCTCTAGTTCTCTATAAAACAATAATTAATGATTCACAAATAGGAAGGTACATAATTTAAACATTTTTCTATAGGTAAACAAAGCTCAACAACTTACTGGCTCTCATGCACCTGTTCCTCTGTTGACTTTTGTTGCTGCAATTTTTCGTAAAAACCTTTCCACATTGATTCTTCATCCATTTTTTTTATTTTCTTATTTTTATTTACGTTAAATAAATACGAGTCTAACGTTTGATAGGACAGCTTCGCGGCGCGGCGTCGTCGTTACCATAACAATTTGCGGATATTATGATTCACTGAACAAGTCGAGTCATATGTTTAACAGAGCAATGACGTAAACAGAAACTTAACCTCACAGAATTCGCATCGGTACCGTTTCGTAAGTAAATTGATTCTCACTTCTCACTCCTCATTGCTTGCTTCATCAAACAAATGTCACTGACCTTAACTTTCTCACATATGACCTCAATTGGGAGCGTTAATACGAATTAGTTTATTTTATTTCAAGCGTTAATGCGTCTTAAAACGATTGTTTTGCTTCGCGATACGAAACACGAATGGAATGAAACTGACGTAATTCAAGGCAGTCGCGTTCGCCGGTTGAAACAGACTATAGCACCACCATGCACTAACCAGAATACATGAACGCACGTGCTTTTGTAATAATTATAATCAGTATTCAAACATTGATCATCTACGTGTCTACCTGCGTGTTTATCAAACTTCCTGTTATTTCAGAAACTACCTCCATTGATGAGATCCTCCGAAGATTTTCCTAATGCTTGAAAATAAGTACCTAAATAGAAAGCCTGTAACACAGTTTTGAACTAACACAGGCTTTAGTTTCCCCAAATATCCTTTCGGATAAACTGTATTATTTAAAAAAAAAAATATTATATTTATCTAATAAAGTAGGTAGGAAATACCACAGACTAATAATAATATATGTACTACGTATGTATGTAATTGGTATCTTCCTAAAGAAGTCTATAGGAAAAAGTCTATAGATAAGATAAAAATTCATTACCTATGCAGCTTCATATTCTGCCGGAGCACTTCTCCGGCAGAATGCAGCAATGCAGATTTAATATTTTATATTGTTTAAGGTAGGTATATCGTAGAACATGACAACGGTTAATGGGGAAGGTACTCATTAGGTATCTAGTTGCAAAGCTGTCTCTCTAACCAATCGTAGCGATAAAATTACTGTAATTCGAAAACATTTAGACTGATAGATAATATACCTAACTAATCAAGGCCGTAGGAAATCATTTTTTTTATTAAAAATAGCAAAGAATTGTACAAAAACCTTGTAAGAGTATAGGTTTTTTAACTAGGTATTAAATTACGTCACGCAAGCTATGTGAACGTCCTTCACCCGCTCACGCAATAGCATACAATTAAAACTTTTTGCGCCTTTTTTCCCGGTGGGTTAGATACTATTTTATTAAAAGGTTCCATTCATGACTCATATTCTTTTATGTAGATGTATAAACTACTAATTAGTAACGGTACAGGTACAGGTACAAATTATAAAACGTTTCTAACTTCATATGAAGCAAAATTCTGTTTAATCATCTAAATGAAAACCAGAATTATTATATTATAGGTACACACAATGCCTTTCAGATTCAAATTAAACAAAGCTTTTGCTTTAAGCATGGTTTCCATACAGACTAATGAATAAGTAATACCTAATGAAAATAGTAAATACAATATAGGTACCTAACTAAATAAACACCCAGACAATTCAAAACAAAAGCGAAATATTCATGATATTTAAAAAAAATCTATTAAATTTCCTAGAACGCTACAAATGGTTTTTCCCTATTTGTGCAATAGATTTAGGTAATAAAATGTTTTATATAAGTTATAAACGTTGACTAGGTACGTATCTTGTATCTACATTGTCTTGCTAACTAAGAAGATACACAAGATAAATAAGTACACAAAGTGCATTTATAAAACGATCTCAAGGCTATTTTATACAACTTTAGCAAGACTCCAAAATAGAATGTTCCTATTTGTCGCCCACATCCATGTAATTTTTTGTTACCCACAGACTGCGACACAAGAACATATATTGCATATAACTACTTAAATAGGTATTATGGTATAAAAAATTAAAAAAGCGATAAGTGTCGCTGCACACGAGCAACTCGCGACAGCCACAAGCGCTGCCACGACTCACGAGAAGATATATTTGCACCAGCGCAGGGGCGTAACTATACCGCCTCATCAACCATATCGATTATACGGGGTCCCTGATCCCCCACGTTATTTCCGATGTCTTCATAAACCTTATGAGCCCTCCAAGATATTTAGATACAGGGTGAAGGGATAAAGCTGACAATAAAAACAGTCAATAGGATATTGTTCGATTCAATTAGGTACGTTTCTATTGAATTTTCTTGTTTAATTATAACGATCCATTTCGCAAATTCATAAAACACAGTAATAACAGCCTTTTAACATACATCCTTGGGCCGTACGTTACAGGCAATTATATTATTCCTATATAGTATTTATTTCATTCATAGTTGTAACGTAGGAAATGATTGTATTTACTTAGAAATTATCCTCGTAAGATGAATAAAAAGATGCATTAGACAAATTTTAACAGTTGCTTATTGATCCATTAAAATACCTCGAATCACAAATCACATACTGGTCATTTGTGATGTGTCCTATAATGATCATTGATCACAATGCAATTAAACTGCAATAATAAATAAACAATTCCAGGAATTCTAACAATAAGTAGGTAACATTTTTCTCAGTATCATAATGACAAAAGATCTTTAAAAATACCTAATACGTATTATAGAACATTGATTCTTAATAATTAGGACTGAGGAAAATGCAACTTATAGTATCTATACGTACTTATATTAAAATCTTGGAAAGTCAAAACGTAGTACATAGAATATTTTTTGGAAAATAGTACTTGGGGCGTGATCTACAATTGAAATCGTATACTTGATAATATAGTTTTTAGAATTTTTGTTTGTTTGGCGGTATATCTGGCAAGACCACTTTTCAAGGAAATTCATATCAAACACTACCTCAAAGTTACGTCTACAAACAAAATAACGTAAACATCTACGTAAAAGATACAGCGGCTCTTGCGGAAAATTTTCGACATTCGCAAGGGCCTCCTGCAGGGTACTACCATAAAGAATCTTAAAATTTTGTAACAAAAATTAAGGAATAATTGTGAAAAGTATAGATTATCTTAATTTTTTTTATATTGATCTTTTACAAGGTACATAGCGTCAGTGAAGTTCTAACAGTGCGTAAGTCAGTTTTTGCCCGGTAAAACATTTTGATGTCATTGGATGAAGAAGCGCCGCGCGCATTTTTTCAACCAATGAGAAAGGAGATAGCTAGCCAATAGCGCTTCATATTTCGTTAAAACTGACACCACGTAAGTAAACCTGAATGGCCAACACGGCGTAAGTCAGTCAGTCGCATACAAATTCATAACCTGCAAAGTGCTGTGTGATATTTATTCCTACAAAAGGTAATTATTTGCATTATTTAGAGGATTAATTGCTATAACCTTGTTTTCTATTTACTCTTTAAGCTATGTATCATAAAATTATTTTAATTGGTTTGTTATTATTCAATGAAAAGTCGCTTAATTGAGAATTGTTTGACTTACGCAGTGTTTCGATATGAGTTACGTAGTGTTGTTATAACTTTTATTTTGTTTTAGCTCTGAAAAAATATGGATTCTACGAGTGATAGTGAAAATGAAGAAGTTTTGGAGTTATGTAAACAGTTAAAGATTAAAGTTCCTTTGAAAAAACAGAAGCTAAGAAATGTATCATTATCGGAGTTGGAAAATATAGATTTAAATAACTTGCCTGTTCAAATCCTACCTGAATTTGCATCTGTTTGTAACGCTTCGGTATTATTAAATCAAGAATTATCGCAAGAACCAGTGACACTTGCAGCTGACACAGAAGACGTTGTTCAACATTATGTTGAAGCATTGTCACAAGACACAGTTCCACCTTCATGTGAAGAACTGCCACAAAATATAGTGCTACAAGACCCAGCTACACATTTGGATGTACCACTGTCTCTGGAGACAACTCCATATTCAGTTGAGGAGCAGCCATCTGTGTCAACGGCTACTACAAATCCTTCTTTTATGTTAGAGAAGCAACCATCGGATGATGAATATGGAGATTTAAATTCTAATAGAAAAAGAAGCATTAAGGGGTTTGGAGACTCTAAGAAATGGGACAAATCTAGAACAAAATTGAAACGTATGAAAGGAGAAGAATATATGTAGGATATCGTAGAGATAAGAAGGTTGTCGGAAATGAGAAATTTAAAGTACTTCATGATGTACCTCGTCCTGCACGTGAAATGGGTCCTAGGTGCACCTCTAAATTTTGTACAAAGTCTAAGGTCCGCGGTTGTTCAAACTTGACTGACGATGAAAGGCAAAATATATTTTCCAAGTTCTGGAAAGATATGACATGGGAGCAAAGGAAACAGTATGTTGTATCTAACGTCTTGATTTGCGAGAAAAAACAAATTAAAAATACAATAAGTTCTAGGAGGACTGATAGTAAACAATACTTTCTGAATACATCAATTGGGCGAATTCAAGTTTGTATGCAGACATTTTTAAAAACTTTAGGCTTGAAGGAGTCTACTGTAAGATGCTGGGTGGCTTCTTCGGAGCATGGAATAGCAAAAACATCTAATAATGACGTTAATGAAGAAGACCGTATTATCAAGAAAGATGACATGGCTTTTCTTAAACAGTTTTTTGCTTTGTTGCCTAAAATGCCATCGCATTATTGCAGAGCGAATACATCAAAGCAATATTTAGAGCCGATAATTGAAGATAAAACCACGCTATACAAATTATACGCCATGGAGTGTCAAAAAGTTGAAAGAGCCGCTCTGAGTCGTTGGACACTTTGCAGAGTTTTTGATGAGCTAAACCTGAGCCTGTTTACACCCAAAAAAGATCAATGCGACACTTGTTGTTCACACAAAGTGGGAAATATAACTGACGATATATATAACGCCCATATACGTTCAAAAGACTTGGCCAGAGATCAAAAAGAAAAGGATAAAGATAGAGCTAAGAAATTTGGGGATGTACACGTTTTCACGCATGACCTACAAGCTGTCAAGTTGTGTCCTCAATTACAAGCTAGTGCTCTTTATTATAAAACCAAACTCTGTGTACATAATTTCACGATGTACAATCTAGCAACCAAAGATGTCTACTGCTATTGGTTCGACGAAACTAACGCTGGTCTAACTGCTTCCGTATTTATTTCATGTATCATACACATACTGAGAAGAACTTTAGAGGATAAATGTGTTCCTATCATTCTTTATTCTGATGGCTGTACGGCACAAAATAGGAATGTATTTCTTGCTAATGCACTTTTGCAACTAGCTATAGAAAAAAATGTAGTGATCGAACAAAAGATCCTCGAAAAGGGCCATACACAGATGGAGTGTGACGCAGTGCATAGTTCAATCGAGCAGAAAACTAAAAATAAGGAGATCTTCCTGCCCTCTCAGTATGCAGCACTCTCCAAGGAGGCTAGACCTAAGCAGCCTTACATAGTTGAGTATCTGAGCTACGAGTTTTTCGATGACTACACTCAAAAAACTACTTTTATTTACGACTCTATTCGTCCAGGTCGAACGACCAATGACCCTACAGTTACAGATTTGAAAGTTCTGCAGTATAACCCTGACGGAATAATTAAGTACAAATTAAGCTTTGATGCAGAGTATCAAGAGTTGCCTCGCGGTAGAACTCGACGAAGAATGTTAATGTTTCCTGAAAACCTACCTAGCAAACCAAAGCTTTATCAAAGTGCAATAAAAATTGCTGAAAGCAAATGGCGTCATTTACAAGAATTGAAAGCCGTTATTCCTTTCGACTGCCACAGTTATTACGACTCTCTACCTCATTAATAATTACTTGGATCTCTTTTATTTTAATTGTTAACAAAGCCTGAATACTTTGATTTATTTGTTAAGGTAGGTATAAGCAAAAATAGTACTCTATTTATCTACTACCTCGAACTTTTGATTTGACTGATTTAAAGATACTAAAATGTGTAGGTATTACTTTGTTTAAAAAATATAAGTTTTTAATAATTACATACTAATTTTTTTAAAGAAAAACTGGTGATTAAAAGTTACTTACTAAGTATATGGTTTTGTTATGTTACTTGTGAAATTTATATGATTGATGTTTGTTCCATTAAAATAAAAAAATAAAAATCGATGGCAGTTTTTATAAATAACCTACTCTGCTTTAGAAACATAACGTATGTCCAAGCAATTTTTAATCAACACCGCAGAAGTCACGTTAAAATCTTAATAATATTATTTTATTCATATAAAACTTGTTTTATATCATTAATAAACTAATTTTAAATACTTTTCCGAATTATGTATACCTTAAATGTAGCTAACTTAAATTTTACGTAGTTATTTTGCTCTCCTGTAAAACAGTCATTTTTGACTTTCGCACTGTTAGAACTTCACTGACGTTATATACATTCTGCTATTTAAAACTTAAAAATGCATCAATATGAAACATAATATACGTAAACAATACCCATGACATACATTTATTTCAATAAATACATTCATTACTAATACTTAACTAATGTTAGTGCTTTGAGTGTATATATCGTAATGAAACTAAAGTTTAATGAATTTATTTATATTGTCTAATGGGCTTGAGTATAGTTTGTGTAGAACTTTCTTTACAAACATTAAAGTCAATCAGCCCTATAATCGAAATCACTCCTCTTTTCAGCTTCGTT